>VSMD01009160.1:0-94159 GCA_008750895.1 Mirza zaza | reverse complement strand
TCAATGTAATGTAAAACATTTGTTAACCATTCCCTAAGGGGCATAAGGGCCTTTATATTTTGAAAAAATAAAAATTTAAAAAAACTTTAAGCAGGGGCCAAAAAAAAAGAAAAAGAACAGATTCTGCCAACTGATGTAGAATCAGTTTGATGTAGCCCCATTTCAGACTTTTGACCTCCAGATCTGTAAGATAATAAGTTTGCATTGTTTGAAGCCACTAAGTTTGCAGTAATTTGTTACAGCAGCACAGTAAATTAATAGGGCCATGCTACCACAATGAGAGAGGTTTGCATTGTAACTTCAGCTGTTCAAAGGTAGGCCGGCCAACTCTGAACTCAGGACCAAAAGGAGTGAACAATGCTGAGAGGAGCCACTTAGGAGTAAGCTAAAAAAAGGGATACAGTGACTCCTGGGCAAGACCTCGCATGGCTGAATGCACGAAGAGGCCACGTGCAGGGGCTTACTGTCAGCAGGGAAGGAAACAGGTAGGGAGGAGGCACTCACAACTCCAGTCACTGCCTCTATAAAGCCACCAGTCCACCCAGTTCCTGGATGTTCTCCCAGGAGAGCATCCAGAGTCTCTTATGTTTCTCTGGTTGTTTTTCTTGAGAGAAATTTCTGGAAGAGCCGGCAATACTGGAAGGGATCTGCAGGGAGAAGGAGGGCTTGGCCATTTTCTGGTCACCAGCCCATCCTGTTCAAGACCAACACCAATACCACTCCTCAGCAGCCACACTTGGGAAACCAATTCATTGTTAAATAGGAAACTGAGCCCATAACGGACCATTTTGAAAGCCAAAAGTTTGCCCATCCCACAGCCCAATGAGCCACAGGAGGAGACCAAACGTCTCCAGGTGTCGCCCGGCCACAAGCACACATCGCTCCAGCATCCAGGCCACACTGGTCTCCAGTAGGTTGCACCCCATTTCCACCACTGGGATCCGTCCCCTGGTTAACAGCCAGAAATCCAATCTTCGGACACAAAGACGGCAGCGAAGGGCCACCAAGATGGCTCTCCTGTTCCCTACCTGAGGCTCCTCTTCCAGCAGCTACAACAGGGTCCAAGGAGGAGGGAGTAAGGAGGCAGCAGCAGCTGACACGCTGCAGGCCAGTGCTGCAGCCTGGCTGTCCCCACACTGGTGGCCTTGGCAGAGAGAGAGAACTGGCCAAGCCCGGCTTCAGTGCAGCCTTCCTCCTTCCAGAACCCCCTCGTGGAAACTCCCCGGGCTTCACTGCTTTATGCTCACATGGTTTTCAACTAAAATTAAACTTTCTCAGTCACTCAACAAATGTCTACTGAGCACAGACAGGCACCATGCCAGACACTGGGAATACAGTTGCTACGAGTGCTACAAAAGAAGAGGGGTGTGGTGCCACAAGAACGTGCGAGGACAAGACGACCTAGCCAGGAAAGGCCTCCCCCCAGAGGAAGGGATGTTTGCACTGAAACTTGAAAAAAGACACTGGGTATTAAAAGGAGCTAGACAAGGCAGCTCAGTATCTCTCGGGGTATTTATCTGCATTTATGAAATGCTTTGAAACCCAAAGGAAGGTATAAAAATGATACCAATGGATATAAATAGCTCCTTATGGTTTATAAAACATTTTTCTATGCATTATCCCAGATTCAACAATAGCACTAGAGAGCCAGAACAAGTAGCATCATGCTCTGCCTTTTATAAACGAGGAAACTGAGATTAACAGTAGATGCCTCGCCAAGGTTATATATTAAGTCGAGGAGAAGATCCAAGCCCAGCTCTCATTGTTCTTCATTGAGAGCTCTTCTGACTGCACAGGACTGCCCTCCCAAGAAAGCTAAAAAGTGAAAGGACAGATTGGTGTTCATATTTGGGGATGCCAATCATCCCCAACGTTTGGCTGTCGGACTCACCTACTCACACGCAGGACTGACAGCGCAATGCCAGCAGCCTGGTTCCAGCAATGCCAGCCACCCTCCACCTTCAGCTAGCAACCTTCAAGCAAGCCACTTCAGTGTCAGACCAACCCTGGGCTCATGCAGAACATCCCTGAACTTTGAGAATTGTTCTAAGGTATACAGAAAAAAAGGAAAAAAAAATGTTTAAATTAAAAAAGGAGCCATGTTCCCTCTTCTCTCATTCTCCTCTTCCAACCAACATCTTCCCAGCCTTTTGGACCCTGGGTAAACAAGAGCAGGACAATCATCCATCAGTTCTAGGGAGCATCTCTTTAGCTTCCATCTTGCCTGGGTCATTACAGAGATCAGAGTATAATATAGGCAATAAGCCTATAATACCAGGCAGCTAGTATGTAGTGGGGAAAGTTCCAGATCTGGTATTAGAGGCCTGCAGGTTTAGTCTCAGTTCTAACACTTCGCTTATCCTCTTGTGGTAAACCATAATCAAGGAAGCTGTGATGGCGATGCAAAATGGTACAGCCACTATGAAGAGCAGTATGGAGGTTCTTCCAAAAATTAAAAATAGTGGTGTGCACCATCTCAGGAGGGACGCGCTTGAACCTCTAACTCCGGTGGCACAAGGGCAAAATATGCAACCTAAACATTTGTACCCCTGTAATATACTGAAATTTAAAAAAAGTTTTTTTTCAGGAAAAAAAACTGAATTACCATATTCAGCAATCCCATTTCTGTTATATATCTGAAAAAATTCAAAGCAAGATGTCAAAGAGATATTTGCATATTCATGTTCATTGCAGCACTATTCACAATAGCCAAGAGGTAGAAGCAACCCAAGTGTTCACAGATAGATGAGTGGATAAAGAAAATGGTATACACCCACACACACCCCCAGTGGAATATTATACAGCCTTGAAAAGGAATGAAATCCTGTCACATGCCACAACATGGATGAACCTCAAGGACATTATGCTAAGTGAAATAAGCCAATCATAAAAAAACAAATAATGTATGATTCCACTCATATGAAGTAGTCAAAATCATAGAAACAAAAAGTAGAAATGTGGTTGCCAAAGCCTGGGTTGGGGAGTGAGGGGGGGGGAGATTGTGTTTAATGGGTAGAGAGCCTCAGTTTCTCAAGATGAAAAAGTTCTAGAGCTCTGTAGCACAATATGAATATATTTAACACTATCGAACTTCACACTTACAAACAGTTAATAATGTTGTGCATTGAAAAAGATGCCCCAGGCAGATAACGTAAATTCAGAAAGAACATCAAGAAGGTGAGAGACCAAAAGAGAAACAGAGAGAGGGAAGAGGAAACGCATCAGTCAAATCAACAAAGTCCACATATTTAGCTCAGAGCCCGCTGGGGCGTGGGGCTGGGGGAGGACAGGAACGCGGACACCTGCTGCAGCCCCAACTCAGAGGATGCATGTGACATCCTCAGGCAGACCCCTTCCCTCTGAGTGCTTCCCCCTCTGGGAAACGGGGGGCGATCCCACTGCCCCCCTACTGTCTCCTGCAGCGTTCCAGAGAGGATCAGGGAGATTGTCATCTCACACAGGTGAGGCCCTGTGACCCTCGTCATAACTGCTGCTTTCTGACCCACCGCCCTGGCCAGGCTGCGAGGCCTGTGTCTTCTGAACCCATAAGAGCACCCAGCAACCACAAGCCTGCCCCGTGGTCCCCTGGCACCGTTCTACGTGAAAGGACAAAGTCAGGAATAGTCCTTTACACAGAAATCCCATGCCCTAGTTCTTGACAACTGTAATTACAGCCAAAACAGCTTTTAGAAAAGGAAAAGGAGAAAAGAAAATAGCGGCCTGGGCTTAGCAGTGAATTGTGGGGTTTGGGGTAAAACAACTAGAGCACTTGCTATTAACTGTGGCCAGTCTAAACAAGCGGCCGGACAGCCAGACCAAACAGCTTTCTGGCCAATTAACTTCTCCCTCTAAATTAACGAGCTGCTCATTAAGCACTGGAAGCAGCCCATGGGAGGGGAGCTGCAGGAAAAGGCCCAGGGGCCACAGGGGCTGGCAGGTGCTGAGGGAGGAGACTGGAGCCACACCCCAGCCCCAAAAGCCTTCGGGTCCCATGACCAGCCAGCCTGAGCCTCCCCCTGCTTCCTGGTGACCTTTTCCTGTACCTCTGTCCTTCCAAGTTGTGTTTCTGCTACTGGGGAGCCTCCCTTACTGGGGAGGTTCCATGTCCCAGTTCCCTGATTCCTCAACTGGGGTCATGACTCAGGCTGAGTGTCACAAAGAGCCTCCGGTAGGGTTACAATGGGGCAGGCACAGACCTGGGTGTAAATCCCAACTCCACCTGTTAACAGCACCTTAGCACCTTGACTTCGAATTATTTAACCTACCCAGGGTTCCATTTCCTCATCTCTACAATGGAATAATATCCTCACATCATCTAGAGTAATTCTGTTTTTTTGAGACAGAGTCTCACTTTGTTGCCCAGGCTAGAGTGAGTGCCGTGGCCTCAGCCTAGCTCACAGCAACCTCAAACTCCTGGGCTCAAGCCATCCTGCTGCCTCAGCCTCCCAAGTAGCTGGGACTACAGGCATGTGCCACCATGCCTGGCTAATTTTTTCTCTATATATTAGTTGGCCAATTAATTTCTTTCTATTTATAGTAGAGACGGGGTCTCGCTCTTGCTCAGGCTGGTTTCGAACTCCTGACCTCGAGCAATCCGCCCGCCTCGGCCTCCCAGAGTGCTAGGATTACAGGCGTGAGCCACCGCGCCCGGCCTTAGAGTAATTTTAAATAGTAAATAAAACATCATTTCAATATTAGAAAGCTTAACAAAGCACCTGACACATAAGTAGCTATTACTAGTAGTAGCTGCTATGAATAGAGAGATTACTTTCACAATGACAGTGATATCAGTGACAACACATTCCCTGTCCTTTAGTCAAATGTGAGTAAGAGGGGAACTTTTGAGGTTGAAACCAGAAGGACGGGACAGGACAGACCCAGCACCAGTCCTTCTCATCACAGCAGCAACAATGAAAACTGGGGTGAGAGCAACAGCAGCCCACCCTGACAATGGTGACACCCCAAATATTGCCCAGCCACGGCCTCTGTGCTCTCTGAGCCAGAAGGTAAAGGAAGAGAAGAAGCCTGAGAACACTGAACACCAAGCCTGCAGCAAAAGCAGGCGATGAAATGTGCATTTTCTCACCAGACCCAGTGGGAAAAATGCATTCGGGCCACATGCCTGCCCCTTCCTAGACCCATGCCACTCCTCAGTACACCTCTCCAAGCCTGGGTTTAATCTAGAAAATGAGGGCAACTGATCCCCCAACTGGTTCACAGCTTCCTGCGAACAGTGAATGAAATAACTCATGGGAAAGTGCTTTGGAGCTACTTGTTACTATGCCCATGAAAAATAGTACTGTTGTATTTAATAGCAGGCTCAATAAATCCAACTTAACAATTAAAAAAAAAACGCTGAAAGACTGGGAGGATCAACGCAGTGAAAAGATTATTTTGTTAGGCTGATGGACTACTCAGAGAAATAGCAGCAAACACGCTAATTTTCTTCCCAAGGCTGCTGTCGCTGAATTGAGGTGATGAGATGAAGAATTGGCTGAAAGTAAAACTAACAGCAAAATGAAGTTCCCAGCACCAGTTACATGTTTTCCGTGTAGGTAAGTAGATTATTCTAAAGGACGATGAGGCCAGGCATGGTGGCTCACACCTGTAATCCCAGCATTTTGGGAGGCCGAGGCAGGAGGTTAGCTTGAGACCAGGCATTCAAGCATCCTGGGCAACAGAGTGAGACCCTAACTCTACAAAAAATTTAAAAAATTAGTCAGGTACGGTGGCACGCATCTGTAGGCCCTGCTACTCAGGAGGCTAAAAAAGGAAGATCACTTGAGCCCAGAAGTCTAGGCTGCAGTGAGCTATGATTGTACCACACGGCACTCCAGCCTGGGAGACAGAGCAAGACCTTGTCTCTAAAATTATAATTAAAAAATAAAATAAAAAAATAGAGAGCAATGACCCCAAACCAGGCTTCATCCAGGGATAACCAATTCAGTCACCTTCAACACCAATTCTTTCTAAAAAACACAATTAATCCATCTGACCAATCCCAAACCTACCTATAAAATGTGCAAGTCTAAGATAATTTCTTCTGTTCCACTGTGGAGCACATGGACAAATTCCTCCACAGTGATCAGAAGACAATTTAATTCTTGTTCAATTCTGCTCCATGTACCAGAGAGTTAAGGCAACAAGTTGGAATATATGCCCACTCTTCTAAAAGCACACGAAATGGCAAAAAAGAATCCATAGACATTTCTGGACCTAAAGCAGCCAACCAAGGAAATTTTGTTGAAATCTCACATTTAGTCTAGAAAATTCAAGTAAATCTTATATTGCATTCCTCAATACATTGCCTTTTAAAAAACTGTTTTGAGTCGACTATCAGCTGATTACTAAACCTTTTCTCTAAAACCTTTGAATAAAAAGATACTTCATCATTCTTTCCCTCTCTGGCCAGCCCCCACACATCCTCAAGGGTAACGCAAGTCTCGGTTTGAAGAGCTGCAACTCACAAGAGAGGTAAGATGGTACCCACGCCCCCAACCGTTATGTGCATTTTAACACTGGCCTTTTATCAAGATCAGCCACCAAACTCAGAACAGCTTCCTGGACAGTATAGGGAGAATGGGGGCCCTGGAGTCTGCAAGGGTGCAGCGATCCATTTGACCCCCTCCAGCACCACCTGAAAGGGCCAGCAGCTAAGGTTCTTGAATTCCAGCTCCACACGACCCCACTTCCAGCCACTCACCCGTATCCGGCGCATGGCAGCCACAATCTCCACCCTGCTGTTGGGCCTCGGGACATCCAGGCTTCCTACGTACTGTGGGAAAAAAGCAAACACTCATTGAGAAAAGGGATGATAGCAAGGGTCCCTCACCGCAGAATGGGAGTGGGGGCCCACTTTGGAGGCCATCCAGTTCATTCTCCCCATTTTACAGACGAGGAAATTAAGAGCCCAGAGGATGTTTTATTTTGAGACTGTTTCTAACTTTGTAAAATGCAACGTAACCAGAACTTACTGCTTACTTTTTCACCTTACTCAGAATCAGTGATGCAGTAGAGCATTGTGTTTAACCAAGCAGCCTTCCGAATCAGAAAGGCTCGGGTGTAAAGACTCTCCCACCACTATCTTTATGGCAAGACTCGACTTCCTCATCTGTAAAATGGGTTTCAGTGAAGATCTAATGAACTACAATCTCTTAAACAAAAGTGCTTGGCAAATATTAGCACACTCAAAAAGAAAAAAGGAATATATACTCTTTTTTAATTAATGCAATATCACTGAGTTAGCCCTAGATGTTTGGAGACCTCATATATTTGATTAAGTTCCTGATTGGAAGAAAGGAATGGACTGCTATTTAAAAAAAAAATTTTTTTTTTTTTTTTTGAGACAGAGTCTCGCTTTGTTGCCCAGGCTAGAGTGAGTGCCGTGGCCTCAGCCTACCTCACAGCAACCTCAAACTCCTGGGCTCAAGCAATCCTGCTGCCTCAGCCTCCCAAGTAGCTGGGACTACAGGCATGTGCCACCATGCCCGGCTAATTTTTCCTCTACATATTAGTTGGCCAATTAATTTCTTTCTATTTATAATAGAGACGGGGTCTCGCTCTTGCTCAGGCTGGTTTTGAACTCCTGACCTCAAGCAATCCGCCCGCCTCGGCCTCCCAGAGTGCTAGGATTACAAGCGTGAGCCACCGCGCCTGGCCTTAAAATTTTTAACCTTATTATACTTTTAAGTTATTTTCAAAACCAAATTACATGCAGGTTAATGTTATGAGCACTTTTTCACTGTAAGCTATTCAAATAATGTAGATGTATGCAAAGAAAAAGAATAAAGTCCCCATTATGAACACTTGATGTATATCTCTTTGTGTACTAATGGACATATATATTCACAGTCATGGGGGGAGAATTTTTTTTACATAAAAGGTCCACATTACTCACATTGTTCCGCAACTTGGTTTTTTGACTTTAAATATAACTTGGGCATCTTTCTATGCCAATGCATACAGGTCTCTCACATTATGTAGAATGACTAACCTCCTGATGAAAACTTAATGCTAGATCAGCCTGAGCAAGAGTGAGACCCCATCTCTACTAAAAAAATAGAAAAAAATTAGCTGGACAACTAAAAGTATATATATATAAAATTAGCTGGGCACAGTGGCACATGCCTGTAGTCCCAGCTACTCGGGAGGCTGAAGCAGAAGGATCGTGTTAGCCCAGGAGTCTGAGGTTGCTGTGAGCTAGACTGACACCATGGCACTCTAGCCTGGGCAACAGAGCAAGACTCTGTCTCAAAAAAAAAAAAAAAAAAACCTTAATGCTATGTCACTATTACAAACCATGCTTCCATGAACCTCTCCACCCACACATCTTTGAGCTCATGTAAGTAGCTCTTTAGGCTGGATTCCCAGAAGCGAGATTGCTGAATCGAAAGTATAATCTCTAGATATCATTTCTTGTAAGGATGAAATTTTAAAAAGAGGAGGACAATTCAACATTTATTAAGCATATGCAATATCAGTTCCTTCATGTATACCATCCCATTACACACTGACCCATGGGGATTTGCCTTTCTTTTTTACCCACAAATCACATAAAACAGCCCAAGGGATAGCCTAGAAATTAACATCCCCAGAATAACTTTCAAAAGCCTACCCAAGCAAAGATTGCATTAACCGGAGAAGATAAGAGCAGAACAGTCATCTGTGCTGGAAAGGTATTTCCTGTGGTTACAGGAAAAGAATGTTTTTCCCAAAATCTAGAGCTAAAGGCCTGGCCCCAGTGAGGAGGGTTTCGAAAACTAAATACTGCAACAGGGTTTCCCCTAGTATTGATCAACAGTTTGTGCTAATAAACTGAAGAGCACAATTCCAAGCAGCCAGTGGTAAGCAGCCAGCACACTGCAGTTTGGTCCCAAGGGGACAGCCCCACACAGCCTGTGAGAAAACACATACCTGCCAACAAAGAACCTTGCACCTTGCAGAGATAAATGAAGCCACCTAGGTCTAATAGAGTGGCCAGATTTAACTGTGGTGGCATCTCTCCCCTCTGAGCTCTGCTGGGGCCAAGTAGTCTGTGCAGACAGGAACACCAGCCTTCAGGGGCTCATGTTCCCTCAGCCATCACGTGCCAGCTGGGACCTCAGGACCAAGCAAGGTCACCCATTACAGGGGAACCTGGGGGACTGCAAAGTCCTCCTGTGTTGGAAAGGAGCCCTGCCCAGAGAGACCCGCCACTGGGCCTAAACACGAATATGTAGATGGGGCCATCCCCACCCCTGCTACCCTGACCCAACCCAAGCCCCTCTCTCCCTCCTTAGGAAAACGCACTGCTCAACTGTGAACACCGGCGCAGTCAGGAAACATGGGCCTGGGGGAGACAGAACAGCTCAGACGGAGAAGAGAGGAGGCTTTCTAGCTTTGAGCAAGGTTTCCTCACAAGGGTCTCACATGAAAACACCCAACTTCTTCACCCCACAAGTGCCTCCTTCACTCCATCAGCCACCACCCAAGCTGGTACACATGCATATGTGCACCACACGCCTTCGCACACACTCATGGTACACACCATGCCACACAGTCACTTCACACCACATCCCTACTCATTCATCTTCCTTCCTTCCTTCCCAATCATATGAAGAAAATCACTAACATGCCCTTCTGAGAAGGAGCCTGGAGCAGATAACCCATCTCCACTATACTCCACCTTAGGGTCGTCCAAAGAGATTAAAAGGATATGCAAAGTGGGATTCAGTCCACATCTCCTAGACAAAAGCTAAATATCCACACTAATAACATGAATCAAAAAGCAGAACCACAATGCCAGGGAAGCAGAGAGACAAGAGAAAGCCTACTGCCCAAGGCAAAACCAGAGGGTATGGTAAGTGAACACAGTTTTTCTTTGCATGTGGACGATCACAGCAGAAAGAGTACCTTGGTAACTAACCATTACGTTGGGCACCACTAACTTCAGTCTCTCCCCCAGTCTCTAAATTGAACAAAGAGTAAGACACAATCTAAGACCAGACCCACTTGCTGGAGGTGGTCCCTACAATGTTCACCTTCAAGGGTCAAGCACACCGTCATATCTGTGGCAAGCCAAACCTTGGCAGCATCCCCCCCACACTGGATTAGAATGTGCCGGCTCAGCAGGTAGA
Source organism: Mirza zaza (assembly GCA_008750895.1). Lineage (NCBI taxonomy): Eukaryota > Metazoa > Chordata > Mammalia > Primates > Cheirogaleidae > Mirza > Mirza zaza. The sequence continues at coordinate 84,044 of VSMD01009160.1, read as the reverse complement.
CAAGGTTCAAGCCTGGGAACCAACCACCTTCAGCAGGGGTCCTCAAACTTTTTAAACAGAGGGCCCGTTCACTGTCCCTCAGACCGTTGGAGGACCATTGGAGAGTGCGGCGCACATTCCACACATGCGCACTGTGGGCCCGGGACGAGTGGGCTGCTAAGCAGGACAGGCAGCAGCAGCAAACACAACCAGCAGGCCGGACAAATGTCCTCGGTGGGCTGCATGTGGCCCATGGGGCGTAGTTTGAGGACGTCTGACCTTCAGAGATGCAGCCTCTGTCAATGCCAACAGAGATCAGGCAAGATTCCCTGCCTTTGGTCCAAGGCTGATGCATTGTGACAGGGCATCACTCAGAAATGGCATTCCCTTTATCTGCCTCTCCTGCAGAATACAGGGTTCCAAGGACTCCTAGGACAATGGAGGTGGGTTGGCCCGATGCCTGGGAATTGGAGGAATAGTTTTCAAAGCAGAAACTCATGCTTTTTTCCCCTCCTTCCCCCATGTCAGCTCCTCCCCTGGCCTCCTCATCTTAACTAATAGCCCCCAGTCAATCCACCAGTTAGTTCAAGCATGAAACCTGAGTGTCATCCTCAAACGTGCATCTTGCTTATCCATCACAGCTACTCAGTGATCAGGACCTGTCAATTCTCTCTCCTCCACCTCTCCATCTATACTGTCTCTACTCGATCCCAGAAAACTTTCCTCTGTCCGTCTATACAACAGCTTCCTCGCTGGTGTCTCCACTACCCCTGTGGCCCCCTCCAAACCACTCTCCAGTAGGCCATCAGAGTGATCTCTTTAAAATGCAAATTGGATCACTTTATTCCCTTGCTTAACAACCTCCCATGCTTGCTTCCATTTGCTCTAAAAATGCCAATCAAAATCTTCAGCATGGGCTGGACACAGAGGCTCACGCCTGTAATCCTAGCACTCTGGGAACCTGAGGCGGGAGGATTACTTGAGCTCAGGATTTGGAGACCAGCCTGAGCAAGAGTGAGACCCTGTCTCTACCAAAAATAGAAAAATTAGCTGGGCATGGTGGCACATGACTGTAGTCCCAGCTATTCAGGAGGCTGAGGCAGGAGGACTGCTGGAGCCCAGGAGTTGGAGGTTGCTGTGAACTATGATAATGATGTCACTGCACTCTAGCCAAGGCAACAGAGCAAGACTCCATCTCCACAAAAAATTCTCAGCATGGCCTACATAGCCACATAGTCCAGCTTCATCTCACATCAATGGCCTCTCCAATTATTCAGAAGTTCCTCGAACACACCATATCCTCTCACATTTGAGCTTCTACACATGCGCTTCCCTGTGCACAGAACACTCCTCTACCCTCTCACCCCCTCACCTTCCACCATGCATGATCCTAGAGATCTCTGCTTAATCTTCTTCCCCTGGCTGACCCCTTGGAAAGGAGAGATGCCCATACTCCCTACAATTCTCCTTACAGCATCCACACGTGGCCAAAAGCATGCTGTATTCATCACTGGCTGTCCATGCCCTACCACAGATCCAGGCACATAGGAGATGTTCAAAACACACGTGCCGGACTGGAACCCTCCAAGAATGAACACAGATTCAACCCAAGGTTTTCATGAGACAATCTGCCTTCTGAGGAGAAGCCTGACCCATAGATTCTGCCCGCTGTTTCAGCGTCAGAGGGATTAGCTTGCTTCCCCCAGGCAACCCTTTGGGTGTCCTGTTGTGAGTCTATAAATTTACCTGACTTTTATCCAGGTACATGAATTGAACCCTAAGTCAGATCTCTTACAGTGGCACATGCAATTCCTGGCTTCCCAAGAGATGGTGGGATGTTAAACCTTTCTGTTGGTGGCTTTTTAATCACCTGGCATTCTGTAAGACTTCTGGACCATTTCTGAGTCCTGTCCGCCTTCCAGGAATCCCTGCTGTGACACATCACACAGGGCCTCTATTCAGAATATCAACCACAGAACTTGAAGGGGAAATGAGGTAAAGAAGTTAAAAATATCAGGGCCTACTTCTTTTTCATTAACATCTAGAGAGACAAAAAAAAAAAAAAAACTATAAGGAAGATACAAATTGTATGGGTCATCAAGATATGCGATTATCTGTATCTATTTTATTTGTGGCTTCACAGTCCAGAAAAGGAGTCGTCGAGCACAAATCAAGTTAACTGAAGGACTTCAGATATATTTATAAATTTCTGGGCAACTCAGCCTTAGTACCAGGTTAATATCTCACTGTTTTCATTTTCTGGAGATTAACTTCTGAAGATACTGATAAACTAAACTGTAGTGTCCCCGGTACATGAATTATGACAGGAAAAGTGACAAGAACAGCTTGAAACGTTCGCCAATATAATCCCATCCAGAGACTCCCTAGACTTTGTGCCAGCACCTTCCTCTGGGAATTCCCTTTATCTACAGTGCATCCGTCAGGTGTTTCCAGAGACAAGGTAAAAATTTATGTACCCATCAAAAATAAATGCATCGGATGACTCTGCTTCTGATAACGTTGGAGTCAGTGGTATCGGGATAAGCCTCCCACAAATAACAAAAATAAACCCTGAACAAGATTTTTAAAAAAATCATTTTGCACAGAATGTACAACACAGAAAGTCAACTGCAATATAAACTATGCGTGTCAGTTAGTAATAACGCATCAACATCAGCTCCTCAATTGTAGCAGTTGCACTTACCACACTCATACAAGATGCTAATAACAGGGAAAACTGGGGGTGGGGGGGTTGATAGGGGTACGTGGGGAATCTATCCTTGCCTCTCAATTTTTCTGTAAGCCTATAAAACTGCTCTAAAAAGTAAAGTCTATTAGTTAAAATCATAGTAATAACATGGAAAGCACTGGAGAGACAAAAAAAACAGGTATAGATTGGTGGGGAATTGACCTTTGAAAGAAGGCACCACACCAGGCGAGACCCAGGTTTGTGGGGTCTTGAGTCTGACAGCACAGTCCCACTGGCGCAGCACGGGTTGGCTGGAGCTCAGGCAGAGCAGTTCACTCTGACAGCCTGAGTTGGACACTAGAGATCGGGACAGCCAGAGGAGCTTGAAATTGAGGGCAGAAATCCCAGACAGAACGGAGTCACAGAGCGGAAGCCCCCCAAAATCATGTGTAAACCCCAGCCAGGTTCTTGGCTCACCCCGAAACTGCACGTGTGCACAGGAGACCCCAAGGTGCCCAGCAGATGGGGCAGCTGGAAGAGCAAGAAAACTACAGATTTTAGCTGCTGCCCACCTCAGGGGAGGCAGATTTAGGATTTCAGATGAGCCAAGTTAACCGTCTTTAAGGACAAGATGCACTCTTCAGAGGGGGTAGCAAATCTCTGTTGTGGGTCTGTTAAAACCCACTGGCCGGCCATGCAGCAAGGCCGTGGGGAAAGCAGGGGCTCCACAATGGGCATAATGCGAAGGTCCTTGTCCCTGCTGCGTCCCCAGCCCTCATCTGCGCTGCGGCCTCAGCCCACAGCAGATACCATGTGAGATTCAGGAGAAACCCGCCCACCTTCTTTCTCAGAAAAGGACAGTGAGGCCCAAAGCCGTCAGCAGATGGCAGAGAAGAGGCCAGGGCTCCCCCAAGCACCCAGCTTCCTGTCCAGGACCCTGCATTCTTCCCAACTCTCCCCCTTCAGGGTCCCAAATCCAGTCTGGTCTCCCTGCACCTCATTCCCTCTGGTTTCCCGGCCATACTACGTCCTCTCTCCAAAACGCACACAAGAGTTCAGAGGGGGAAAAAAAAAATCTGATACCCTGCTCGTGTCTAGAAATCACCAGCTGTGATGTGCCCATCAGAGTTGGTTCCTTAACCTATCCTCTGTCCTGATATTTTCCAGAAACGGGGAATCAAAGGAGCTTCCCGAAGGGCAAGTCCCTCCCTGCCTGCAGAAACTGCGTTTGTGCACAGCTGAGCGTCCTGCTGAGTGCGATTCCGAATGTGACCAGGGTGAAAGTTCTCGCCTCATTTAGCATGGAACAAAGCAGCATTAACTGCAGCTCAGAGCGGCCCGGATTCCAGGGCGGCGCACTCCGCCAGTGACCTTCCAATAAGTGCGCTGGGGGAGGGGAGGAAAAGGGGGAAAGTTGCCCCAGGTTGGCCCCCTCCCCACTTGGGATGCCTGCTCAGTGCTCTCCAGGTGCTCAGGTGTGGAGAGACTGGGGTGGGACTGGGAGCACCCACATGGGCATTTACCAGCGTCCTCACTCTGCGCTTCAATCAGACAGAAGCCTCAGTGCCGATCACACCCCCACCACCACTCTCACTTGTTCACTCACACACACACACACACACTCACCAGAAAAGCTTCCAAAATGCTTAAAATGCAGCTGCACACCACATATTTATTTGTAGTCTAAGAGGAATGAGGCGCTTATATTTCTTCCTCCCTCTCCCAGCCCATCTGAAAAAGGAAGCACTATTTGAAGGCCATCTGATGCCTCTGTGTCACCATTGATCAGTAGCTCAGCAGGGCCAGTGAATGTGCCAGAGATCACAGCAGAATCCTTCCTGCTCCTCAACATTAAGGGGCTGGGTGCAAAATAATTGCAGTGACTTGTCTTTATGCTAATGCCATGCGATTCTCTAAAAGGGGCAGAGGGTAAGACGGAACCATCCAATGCGCCCATGGGGAGGCTGCCTCTTTCAGTTCTTTTGGTCTCCATTTGCAAAAGCTTAGATGGGTTGGCCTGATTATTTTTCTTTACTAGGAGGATCTGAGGGATACAGCGAAGAGGAGAGAAAAAAGCAGGAAGACAGGGAAACTGCTCTGGCCTTTCAACTATTAGCTCCTGAATAAAAGCCTTAGCTTGGTGATTAAAATCTCTGGCTCGCGTCACAGAGGCAGGCACGGGGCAGAGGCCAGGCTGCACCCTTTGCCGTGCCTACCTGGGATACTTACTTGGCCAGCAGATTGTTCCTCCTGGGGGAAAAAAACAGGAAGAGAGAAAGCCCAAGGCACAGTGAGAGGCAGAGAGAAAAACTGACCAAGGCTGTATGATAGCTGAATCATCATCTATCCCAGGTAAACCAGGAATGGAGAGTTGAACTTACCAGGAAATAAATAGGGAAGTCAGATCCAATGGCAGAGCTTATGTGGCCTTAAATATCATTTGATCCAACCCTTCATTTTACAAAAGGAAAAAGTGAGGTTTCAAAGGAATAATGGAAACATATGGTAGGACTCCAAACTAGTACAACCTTTATGGAAAACAATATGGAGATTCCTCAAGGAAATAAATGTAGACCTACCATTCGACCCAGCAATCCCACTACTGGGTATCCAAAGAAGTCATTTTATCAAAAAAGACAACTGCACTTGAATGTTTATTATAGCACCATTCGCAATTGCAAAGATTTGGAATCAATCTAAGTGCCCTTCAATTCATGAGGGGATAGAGAAAATGTGGTACACACCATGGAGTACTATTCAGCCACAAAAAAGAATGAAATAATGTCTTTTGCAGCAACCTGGATGGAATTGGAGACTGTTATCCTAAGTGAAGTATCTCAGGAATGGAAAAATACCAACATGTACTCTCTAAAAACTGAGAGCTCATCGCTGGGCACACATGGGCAAAAGAGATGTAAAAGGTCATAGGAAATCAAGAAAAGGGAAGAGGAGGAAGTGAGGGGTAAAAACCTACTGATTGGGTACAAGGAGCACTGTTCTGGTGATGGGAACACTAAAAGCCCTGACATAACCATTAGAAAAGGTATCTACGTAACAAAAACATTTGTACCCCCTTAATATTTTGAAACAACAACAAAAAAAGAAACTATGGAAACACAGCTTGTGAGTGGCAGAATCAGAACCAGCATGGGTCTCCCTACCCTGTTCTGCCACAATAATACTTTAGTAAGAAATAGGCGATCAGAATGAACACCAGCCAACGTGTTCGCTGCATTAAGGCCTGGCCACTGCATTAAACTCAAATTGAGCTGGGTGAGGATGCCCGTGCACAGACACCCGTATATCATGAGGTGACAAAGGTACCAATGAAAAATTACAGGGCACTAAGATTTGCATAGAAAGGGCAGGGATCCCTATTTGGTTCATTTGAATGGCTTTGAGAATGGAATTGAAGGTATACATTAATGAAGGAGGGAAAATATAATCCAACTACTGGAGAAGAACAGGGAGCTGAAGAGAGAGATGAGAAGGCCCCAGGATGGGATCCCTTATGCTTCACGTAAAGAATGAAGGGGCTCAGTTTTGGGCAACACTGACATTGTATACCTATGAAATTCTAAGGATTTGAACTCCCTGAGCCGCTGTTTCACCTATGAAATGTACCAATTACCTGTACTACCTACATGTCAGGATTGTCTTAAGAATCAAAATTAGATAATGCAGATCAAAAGTTTTATAGTTTATAAAATATTATACAATCATAAGGAGATATTCTTTATGTTATTATGTGATCACTTTGTGGGCCAATGTGTGGTTTTGTTTTTTGTTTTGGAGACAGAGTCTCGTTCTGTTGTCTGGGCTAGAGCGCTGTGGCGTCAGCCTAGCTCACAGCAACCTCAAACTCCTGGGCTCAAGCGATCCTCCTGCCTCAGTCTCCCGAGTAACTGGGACTACAGGCATGCACCACCATGCCTGGCTAATTTTTTCTATAAATTTTTAGTTGTCCAGCTAATTTCTTTCTATTTTTAGTAGAGATGGGTTCTCGCTCTTGTTCAGACTGGTCTTGAACTCCTGCCCTTGAGCGATCCTCCCGCCTCGGGCTCCCAGAGTGCTAGGATTATAAGCATGAGCCACCACATCCGGCCGCCAATGTGGTCTTGAAGGTACAGAATTCATATTTCTACAATAATCACTGAGCCCCCTTCCCCTACAATTCTCATCGACTAATGACTAGGCACAAAGTGAGGTGGTCTAAAATGCCACAGTTAAGGGAAGGGTGGAACCGAGAAATGAGCCTCAACAGGGTCAGAGAACACTGAAGAAGGAAGTGGTGAATAGCACAAGCAGAGAGTATCACCAGTGACCAGACCACACGGACATCTGACAAATGCCCCCATCTGCCACCCCTAGCAGGATAGGCTCAGTTTGAGGTAAGCCCCTTGTCACATTTCCCCTTGATCGAGCAGGCTGTCACTAGGAAAGCCTTCCTGGAGCTGGAGATGTGAGGTCTACAGTACAGTCACTAATGATTTATCAGCCTCACAGCTGAATGAAACCCCACACATAAGTTAAACTTCCAGACAACTGGCATGTTTCCCATTTAAATACAAAGTTTCTATATTTTGAACTCTCTTGATTAGAAATCTCCCTAAAATATACTACACATCGTCCTAGCGATTGAGCCAGAATTCAATGTATTTCTTCGGGATTCAGAATAACCAATATATACATCACAAAATATAAGCTACAAATCAGCAATGACCCAGTGATAAATGGCCCCGATCTACTACTATACCTTTTAAATCCCTGAAGCTGATTTTTAGGATTTTTCTAATGCTTCCTATGTTATCATCAGAAAGAATAACAATATGCTATCTATGCTTCTGCCTTTAACAATAACTGTCCCCACATCCTCAAGTACTAGGACAAGTCCAGCAACAGAAAAAAAAAGAAATTACACAGTGACTAAGTGGGATTCATCCCAAGAACAAAAGGTTGGTTCAACATATGAAAATATCAATTAATGTAATACACCATTATTCATAAAGGACAAAGACCATATGCTCATCTTAATAGCAAAAAAAAAAAAAAAAGCATTTGATGAAATCTAACATGTTTCATGATTTAAAAAAAACACTCTACAAATTAGGAATAGAAAGGAACTTCCTCAAACTAATAAAGTACATCTACAAAACCCCAAATTATATTTAATAGTAAAAAACTGAAAGTTTTTCTCTTAAGATCAGGAAAAAGACAAGGATGTTCACTCTTTTCACTTCTATCCAACACTGAACTGGAGGTCCTAGCCAGGGACATTAGGCAAGAAGGAAATAAAAGGCATCCAGACAGGAAAAGCAGCAGCAAAACTCTCTCTATTCATAGATAATATGACCTTGTATATAGAAAATCTTTAGGAATCCACACACAAAAAAGCATTAGAACTAATGAATGTGTTCAAAAGTGAAATTAAGGAAACAGTTCTATTTATTATAGCTCCAAAAAAAAATACTTAGGAGTAAATTTAACAAAAGAAATGCAAGACTTGTGCCCTGTGAATTATAAAACATCATTGAAAGAAATTTAAGACAACATAAATCAACGCAAAGACATCCCATATTCATGGATTAAGAAACTTAAATAGTTAGGATATAATACTACCCAATTGATCTATAGATTCAATGCAATGCCTATTAAAATCCCATCTGCCTTTCTTGAAGAAATTGACAAGCCAATCCTAAAATTCACATGAAGATGTAAGGGACCTAGAATAGCCAAAACAATCTTGAAAGCAGCAGCACAAAGTTAGAGAATTCAGACTTCCCAGTTTCAAAAATTACTGCATAGCTACAACAATTAAAAGAGAGTATGGTACTGGCATAAAACTAGACATATAGATCAAAAGGATAAAATTTAGAGGCCAGAATCCTTCTATGTATGGTCAATGGACTTGTGACAAGAGTGCCAAGACAATTCAGTGGGGAAAGAATAGTCTTTCCAAAGATGGTACTGTTACAACTGAATATCCACATGCAAAAGAATGAAGTTGGAGTTCTACCTCATACTGTATACAAAAATTAATTCAAAACATATCACCCATCTAAATATAAGAGCTAAAATTATAAAACTCTTAGAAGAAAACACAGCACCTTAGAATAGGCAATGGTTTCTTAGAAATGAAACCAAATGCACAAGTGACAAAAGAAAAAAATAAATTGGACTTCATCAAAATGAAAAGCACGGTGCTTCAAAGGACTCCACCAAAAAAGTAGAAAGACAACTGATGGAATGTGAAAAAATATTGACAAATCATATCTAATAAGGGACTTGTAGCCAGAATATAACTCCTACGACACAATAAAAAGACAAGCAACTCAAATTGAAAACAGGCAAAGGACATGAACAGACATTTCTTCAGAGAAGATATACAAATGGCCAATAAGACCATGAAAAGATGCTTGACAATCAATGATTTGGGAAATGCAAATCAAAACCATGACGAGATATCACCTCACACCCACCAGGATGGCTAAAATAAAAAAGTAACAAGTATTGACAAGAATGTGAAAAAACTGGAATCCTCATACACTGCTATAGGAGATAGTACAGCCACTTTTAAACAGTTTGGCAGGTCCTGAAAAAGTTAAACATAGAGTTAACATATGAACTAGCAATTCCACTCCCAGGATAAATGAAGACATATGGCCACGCAAAAGCTTGCACAAAAATATTCATAGCAGCATTATTCATAATAGACAAAAAGTGGAAACCACCCAAATGTCCATCAACTGATGAATGGGTAAAGAAAATGTGGCATATCCATATAATGTGATATTATTCAACAATAAAAAGGAATGAAGTACCAATACATGCTACAAAATGGATGAACCTCAAAAACATTATGCTAAGAAACTAGTCACAAAAGGCTACATATTATATGACGCCTTTAGTGGAAACGCCCAGAATAGCAGGCAAGTCAACAGAAACACAAAGTAGATTACTGGTTGCAAGGGGTTTAGGGTGTGACTTAAAATTACATAGTGTTGATGGTTGCACAATTATGTGACTATACTAAAAACCACTGAATTGTACACACCTAAACGGGTGAATTAATGGTATGTGAATGATATTTCCATAAAGCTGTTACAAAAAAACACACAAGAAATGTCTCCTTCTGGCTGGCTGCAGACTAGAAAATACAACTGCAACCAAATTAGATTTTGAGTGAGCTTCTGAAGAGCTCCTCTTTAAGGCAAGGCTATAGCCTCAGCATCCATTTTGGCTGCCCAAATATCCCTTCTCTGTCTCTCTGCATTGCTGTCATCTAGATATTTGAGTTCACCAGAGAAATAATCCCTGGGGCGGGGGGATGAGCTAGACTATACTGAATTTTAGCTCTTCTAGAAGATATATTTTCCTCTCCAAAAGAATATGCATTTTTTCTACATTGTAAGAGTATAGCAATCTCATTTCATATGCCTACTCTCCTCAGTGTAGTAAAATGGGATGGAAGCTCATAAAAGAGATTATTTCTGCATCATGCTGAAGCTTCCAGAACAATCCAGTCTAATCAGCATGCCATTTCTGGGACTGCTTTGGTGAGCCGGGTTCACTGGGGTGACCTCAAAACACAAACAGCACCAATCTTCCACACCAAGAAAAAAAGATAATATTACCCATTTTCCAACTTTTAAATTCCAAATATTCAAAGACTATGACTGCAAGGAAAAAAGGAAAAAGTCATGTCATAGTGAGATTTTTAAAAAGGAAGAATTTCGAGGTTGGAAGGGACCCTAGACAAACACAACATGTTGTCTAATGCACCCTCCATAGACACCTGAAATTTTCATCTCTTTATAAATCCCTACAAAGTCATTAACCAGCCAATGCTTAAATACTGCCACTAATGAAGAGATCACTGTCTCAGACAACAGCACTGTTGGAAAGTTCTCCCTTTATGGCAAGCTAAAATTGGTCTCCATAAAGATTCATAGTCTACTCTCTCCTCAAATATGTAGATATTTCTTATCACCCTGTGTCCCTGGGCCCTCTCTTCTGGACACTTTGGTGCCTCTCATCTCTAGAGTTTAAAGCACATCATGCATAAGTCTTCACTATTCTCCTCAAAAACATGTCTCGAGTGCTACTAGCTCTGTGAAGTGCTACCATGAGTGCCCTCTGGCAGGCTAAGGCAAAGGAGGGGACAATTTGAAAGAGATAAAATGAGGAAAGACAGAGTAAAAGAGTAGAAAGGAAGAAAGCAAGAGACAGAAACTGAAGAGATGCCTAAGACGTCCGGCTGCAGAGACAGCCCCCACAGGCTGAGCTTCTGCCCCGCTGCCAGCCAAGCCCTGAGCAGCAGCAGCAGTTTCAAGAACTCCAGGTGGAGACATGCGTCAATCTGCAGCAGGCTCAGCCACTGTGCCGCGTGGGCTTTTAATCTGTGGAGACGACAGGTACAGGTTCTTTTTCTCTCGCACAGAATTGGGAAAACTGTAATATGGTGCACTTTGTATCTGTGAAACGAGAAAGGATGCTGAGGTAGTTCAGATGTTAATGGGACCAGCTCAGGCAAAGTTTGTCTCTGGTGACCTTTCACCTCTCACTTTTGGTCCCACTCCTCATCTTTCCAGGTACCCTGTTATCCACCCCTCCCTCCCTGTATAGTACCAATCCTCTGGATGGTTTCCTTCCCTCACCACTTTTCCCCACCAAAACTCTGCCTGTCCTGTGTGTCAAGTCCTCCACCGAGCTCCCTTCCACACAAAAGCTAAATAATTAAGCAAACCAATCATGTTAGGACAACACAGGGAGAGAACGGCCTAATTGATTAGCCCAGCTAGATGACACACTCATATCTTAACGGCATCTCACAGAAACCAAACATCCTTAGAGGCTCTTCATTGGCCATCACTGTTTGCAGATCAGTAGAGTGGCAGATCACTAGAGTGGATAACTGGGGACAGAGATGCCTATTACAACATGGAAGCTTCCATCTATTCTGGCTAAGTGATACCCCTGCACAGAGAACCACAGAGGCTGGGATTAAAGACTTTTAAGGAAGGTAGTAAAAACTAACAGGAAGAACCTGGGCTTTGGAATCAGATCTGGACTGAAATCTGAGTTTCAGTTTCTTCTCTTATAAAATGGAAAGAATACCATCTTCCTTAAACCACCACTGTAAAGATTAAATGAGATAATGTGTATAAAGTACACAGCATTTAGACCTTTCAGCTCCATGCCTAGGTAAGTTTTCCCTGTCAGATTTATTTACACTTATCAGAGTTGTGAGTTAAGATTTGTTTGATTCTTAGATTAACTGTGTCTCCCCTAACTAGACTGCTCTGGTAGCTCCGAAGTAATATTGTTACCATTTTCACTGCATCATGAGCGCCTAATAAAAAGCCTAGCCCATCAGATGAATGGACAAATGGTAGCTTTTCCTGTTTTTAAGGAAGAACCTTCCAGATGTTATCTAGTTCTTTACCTACCTGCAGGCAGTCCCACACCTCCCACGCTATAAAGACTCCATCTCATTTCCCAACTTCCCATGGGGACCCACCCAACAGTCCTCATAGCAGAGGAATTAATCATTCTTATTAACAGCAGCAGCAGCATAGAACAGCAAACACTTCTGTAATGATTTTTCAGATAGGGTAAAGCCAGGTAAGCTAAAGGAAGGAGGAAGTCTGAGAAATCAAAAGTCACAGCAACAATTCCTCTCACTAAAAGGCGGTAAGAAAAGCTGTAAGGATAATCGAAGTCCAATCAAAGAGAAAAGTGCACAATGGGTGGCCAGGACACCAGGCAGAGATGAGGGGCACCCAGAGACTGTGAAGACAGATTTTTTCAGAAGGAAAGACAGACAGAAGAGACAGACATTAGCACTGGAAAGTAGTTCCAAGGTCTTTCAGTCCCTCCTCTTGCTTCACTCCAACAAGGCCAGACACTGATGTTCAATGATCCAGTGTCTTACTCAAGGTTACCCAGTGAGTTACAGAAACAAGGTGACCCAGGTATGACCAGGTATAACCCAGGTATCCTGGCTTCGAAGCCAATGCTCTAAATATAAGAGTATGTGTGATAGAATCAAATGAAAACGTTCAGTGGTTCCAATTCCAGCACCACCACTTTCTAGCTGCTCTATAAACTTGAGCCACCTGGTCAACCTCCCCGTACCCTTGGCTTTTTTGTCTGTGAAATAAAACTTTGCTGGGTTATCATGCGAATTAAATGAGACCGTGTAGGAAAAACACACAGGATAACATCGAAGCTCCGTTCTTTTATTTAAAAATTGCAGAGCACTTTCTATTTGCCAAAGAAAAGGAGGCAAGAAGAAGAGATTATAAAGAAAAAACACACATAATAAGTAATGACCACACTGTGTTCTACCAAAGAACTGGGTGTGGAAACGATTGTCTGGAGGATCTTGAAGGAATACAAGGGGATCTGGGTAAGGGGGAAAAAGGTAGTCATGGATGGGGACAGAGAGGTTGCAGGCAGGCAAAGGTCTTCTCCGGGACATGGGAAAACGCTTTAGGAACAAAAGACAGACTGCGCCAAACCTGGCTGAAGAACTGAACTTCAAATCACACTGCTCGCCTCCCATTCGGAGAGATGCCAACAGACCACAGCAAGGGTTCATATTTGTCCGACCAAAGATATTTTTAAGAAGAAATTGATATTTTAATGAAGATTTTTGTGGGGAGGTAGAAAAGATTCCCATTACATACCACAGAGCTAAAAGTATCAGTGCGATGTCCCTGTTCTCCCCACGCAGTCATTCCACCCCACCAGTGGCCTCATCTCCCTTTCTCCCCTTCTCACACAAAACCTTTTCGGCACTCCCTCTCAACAACCCATTCAACAAAGCAAAATCCCAGAAGTGAGCCTCTGAGCGACCTTCCAGTGTTCTCCTAGCACCGAGACCTGTGGACGTCCTGTTGCCAATCAAACCTCTCCCATTCAGGGGAATTCTGTAAGCCCCTGCTAGGTGTGTCTGGGCCTGTCCCTGGGACAAGGGCAGGGCAGTGCTCCCACCCGCAGAGACAAGGAGGAAGCAAGTCCCAAGGCCACGCTGGCTTCCGGCCCAGCGACCACAGCAACCCTCCAACGCCGCACAGAAACACGACCTCCTGGTGGTTAGAACTTTGTGGTCTTCAACCACCTCATCCCTGGTTTCTGGGCGCTTCCAAGAAGGGAACAACTAAGGATGATATGAAGCCAAAACCCAGGATGGGTTTTGAGAGGCAGATGCTAAGGCAGAGAGAAACACAGTGTCTTCTGAGGCAGGGCCTCATCCGCAAAGAAGCTGTCAGATGCTTACCAACCATGAGCTTCGAAGTTATTAGGTGCATGAAGCAGAGGCAAGGGTGGCAGGGATGGAGGCCAACCAGGAAGCTTCTTCAAGCACAGTTAGGTTGACCAACCATTCGGGTTTGCCTGGCACTATCCTGGTTTTCGCGCTGAAAGCCCCAGATCCTAGGAATCTGGGCAAAACTCCACCCTAGTTAGTTTCCTAGGTGCTGTGTCCCCTCCCTTGCCCCGGGATGGTTTCACTAGCAAGGTGGTAAGTGCTGCCAACAGCCTTGCCAGCTGAGCTCACAACCTCCCTTAAGCCTCAGGGCTCCTGGGTGAAATCACAGAAAAGGCAGGAAGAAGCTGGTGCCCAGAGAGTAAGATGAGCCCCTTGGGATGGCCCCCAGGCAGACAGGAGCCCAGGCCCCTGGCCCCATCCTGCGAAGGTCACAGGGATGTCCTCTGGAAGCTGGCACCCCGCCACAGCAGCCTCTCCCTCCACCATCTGCCCAGGATGGATCTGGGTGCCAGATGAACAAAATAAAACGCTTCTCAAGGGGATGACAATTATTAATAACCGCATATTAATATCAAGGTATATATTTTTATACAAATTCCAAGAACCGCAAACCCCTCCTACCCATCTCCACAGTTATCCTCTTGGGCCACTCTGCCCACATTTAGAAAAGCAAACCAAAGGAAAACCACGTATCCCATCCTCACTGCCACCCTGCTGCACGGCGGCAAGTTAGACTCAATCTCCTGAGAGACCTTGAGCACGAACCACCCCGTGAAGTGCCTCCTGAAAACCTGACCCACAGAAACTACGAGATAATACATTATAGTTGTTTTAAGCTGCTAAGTGTTGAGATAATTGGCTGCTGATACACACTGCATATTTGCTACAGCAACTAGAGTTATTTACCAAATCAACATGCCATACATTGAAAAAAAAAAAAAAAAAAAAAAAGGAACTGCCACTGCATTCTGCGTCCTGGGGTTACACTTAAGGTGAGGACTGCTAGTGACTTCACTGACCACACCAGGACCCCTCTAACATGCGTACGTAGTCTGTCTCTCACAGATCTGTATATACTTACACACATGCTCCAGGCCAATCATGGAGTCGGACATGTCTTTCTCTCTCTTTCAGCTAAGGAAGGTGTTCTGTCTGTGGATTCTTAAATGGGCATATAGGAAGGAGATAAATACGAGCAACCATAAGAGAAATGCCCAGTCTAGGTATATAACAACACGGCAAGACCCAATTACATGTGCATGTGTACACACGTGCGTGTGTACATATGTGCATACACGAAGACGCAAGAGAGATGCTGAGCAGCAATAGTCAGGAGAAGGCATGAGTTTTTCATCAGTGGGACAGCAGCAGAATGAGGGGCAGGCAACTGAAAAAGGGGAAGAATGGGTTTAGAAATCAAGCAGAGAGGCCGGGCACAGTGGCTCACATCTGTAATCCTAGCACTCTGGGAGGCCGAGGCGTAAGGATCACTTGAGGTCAGGAGTTCAAGACCAGCCTAAGCAAGAGCGAGACCCCATCTCTACTAAAAATAGAAAAAATTAGCCAGGCGTGGTAGCACATGCCTGTAGTCCCAGTTACCCAGGAGGCTGAGGCAGGAGGATCGCTTGAGCCTTGAGAAGTTTGAGGTTGCTGTGAGCTAGGCTGATGCCATGGCACTTTGGCCTGGTTGACAGAGCAAGACTGTCTCAAAAAAAACCAAAATCAAGCAGAGAAAGTGCAGGAAAAGGTCTTCATGCTCAGGCTTTTGAAAAGGAAACAGAGCACTAAGGTTTACCTCTAAGGGCCCCTGAGCCCATGAACCACCTTGGCTTTAAAGCAAAAAATGGTTAGCAATAATACACTATGCTGATCCCAGACAGCAATCTTAGCAACCGTGGTGATGGGCGGGTGCCATTAACTCAGATCAATAGATAGAGACGCTTCCAGAAGCACACGCCAACCCAAATCAAGTTAAACTGCAAGCAAATGGCAAATCCATAGCACTGCCGAAGTGCAGAGGGACAAACAAACAGCTCTGGGGGTGGCAGGAGTAGCCTAGAATGTGAATGTGCTTATCAGTGTGGCTGAGAGGCTGAAATTGACCAAGAGGAAATAGAGGGACAGAAAATGTCAGGGAGTGGCATTGCCACAGGAGGCTGTGTGCAAGTGCAAATCGTCCTCTCCCTCCTAATTTGGGGCAGGGTGTCTATCAACAGCAAAGTTGAAAACGGCAAAGGACGATTGAATCCAGCTCTCAGCTCCCACCTCCACCGCTAAAACCAAGGCCCAAGAGGCCTGACGGTAGAACAGAAATTCAGAGATCAAGTACCAAGCTGAGCAGAACCTCAGAATCTTCAGGAGCAAGTCCAGAGTGCTTTTTCTCTGAATCACCAATTCCTCAGCATGCTACACTCTGATCGGCCTGACGTCATCTACCTCTTCCTAAAACACCAGGCCATGTTTGGAAGGACAGTACTCATCCCAGAAAGGCCAGGAGGTACTTCTGTCTGCTTCTCCAAGGCAGTTCCCTTCATACTACAGCCAGCTGAGAAGCAATTAAAGAAAAAGACCATCATACTATGGTTCTTCCACCAACTTGTCTCCTTAAAGTTTGACAAATCATCTGACATCAAATTCCCCCCTGTCTGTAAAAGGTAAAGAGTAGCCATTTACCCACAGCAGCGTGTGAGAAAAGAAGAACATATCTGGAAAGCCGTGGGAGAATGAGAGAGTAAGCCCAGGGTGTCATACCAGCAAGACAGCATCTGAAGTTCTAATTTTACATCCTCATTTCCAAAAACTACTTCTGATTCCATGTTTTTTTCTATAAGATATAGTAACCTACAAGACTGAAGTTCCATAAGGAATAGAGGGATATCTCGTATTTCTTTTGTATCCAGTTCAGTACCGAGTACCCAGCAGATATTCAAAGAATTAGAAGAGGTTAGATGAGAGTAAGGGGGCGGAAGGATCATAAGCCCAGATTTATATGATAAAACACTTGGTTAAATCAACACCATAAATTTTAAAAATATTAAGGATCTCTATATCTCACTGGCTGTTTTTCTGCTCCAGAACTACCTCTCTTCTCCTTATACTTCTTCAAATGCCACCTACCTTCAAGATCCAACTCAAATCTCATTTTCTTCCCTATGAAGCATTCCCTAACTACTCTGGCCCACGGCAGGACCTCCTTCCTCTGAAGGATAACCTATAGCATTTGTTGCCATCATTAGGTTGCTTTATTGTTTTCACTTGCTCATATAACATAGCTTTCACTGGACTCCCAGAATCTTAGGATCCTAGATTATATGATATACCAAAATCATATTCCCTACAACGCTTAACAACAGTTGTGTATACACAGGGGGGTGAATATAAAATAGTTTTTGAATAAATAAAAACGGTTTAAAGTTCCCACTACAAAAGAATCAACTTATAATATTCCATTCCTAAATAAACTTAAGTAACATCAACAAATAATAGGTAGTCTACTACATGTGCAAAGTTCATTTAGGAAGGGGCCTTTGATGCTCCCAAAAGTAAGTCTGCCTGTTTGCCACGTGAAATTCAGTTACCCTCCCCAAGTTTCCAGAGGTCAGGGGTATCCAAGCCACCCTCTTGCTCTAAGGCAGATTCCCAGATGGTGGAAGTAATTGTGTTGCAAAGTGAACCTGGGTCTGCTACTTCTCTGCACAAACCTGGCCACCCCCTTGGGAGATGCAGAAGGCTTCTGCTTCTCAGGGTCCAAAATAAATGCCAGTTCTGCAGACAGAACAGGTGTCCCCCCCGTCAAGATCACATCCACAAATCCAGGACATTTGTACCAACTGTTCCTGTCCTCCAGTACTGGAAACCTTCCAGAATGAGAAATAAATTCATCTTCCCACGATTCCAAGAGCCTGTCTTTCCCCCTTTCAGTGTAGGAAATTCAGAAACCTTTGCGGATACTCAGTATGCGCACTGCCCTTGAGGAGCTTGCAGCCTGATGTGACCCAGCCAGTCCTTCATCAATCAGCAATTGCCACTGAGGATATAAAAACTAAGACGTGACACCTGTCTTAAGCACTAAAAGTACACATAAAAGACACGTAATTCAACAGTGACAATGCACTAAGGTCACTGCTGTAAAGAGGTTATATCTACCAAAGTCCAGTGGAAGCACAGAAAGACAAACACCTAATTCCCTAGGGTGCAGGGAGGAAGTATTCACAGAAGAGACAGTTTTTGAACTTGAAGGATAAATAGTTGGTCAGATGGAAACAGAGGAAGGGGCTCATTCTAAGCGGGAGCAAGAGCATGCACAGAGATGGAGAGTTAAATCAGCATGCCCTGTTGGTGTGTTCAAATGCTGCAAGTCCTTTACCAGGTGAGAGGGTAGACAAGGTCAGGTCACGAGGGCCTAGTATTGCTACTCTAAGGCACCAGCGGCCACTTAAGGATTTTGAGCAACAAACCTTGATTATCATATTTATATAGCAGGTTCACCGGTGATGGATTGGAGGGGGCAAGATGAGATAGGGGCAAAAGAATCAGGGACAGAATGAGGATATATCTGGGAGGAAAGAGGAACAGGTCTTAGAAACTGATCAGATTCTGCCACTAGGGAAGGAGACAAATTCAGAGTGATTTTCAGGATTCCTTTAACCTTGCCTTAACCTTCCACCAAATGCATCTCAACTTTTTTTTCCCCACTCTCCTTCCTCTCCTGCCCCACTTACAGCACCACAGTTTTGCTTTGAGATAAGTTATCCATCATACCTGGGTTTGCTATGACTCACTCCTCAGATTTGCATAATTTACCATAAATGCTGTCTTGAGAACCGTGTCACCTGTGTTTTATACTATTTAATTAAATTCCTAAGGTCCTTTTGAACTGAAATTCATTTTCTCTCCATTTTAGAAAAGATGCAATCTTGTGAAAATGTCTTCTCTTCCTTCCCTCCTCCCTGCTTAGCTCATCTCACATCGAGTTCACGGGGCAGGAACTGGATCTAATTCTATGTCCTACTTCATGCCAAGCATATTCCTGGCACTCGGTGAACGCCGATTACTTCTGCCGACCACAAAAATAATAACAACAATCTATAAATACCTTAGGCTTCCTACAGCAGAGAGGAATTAACCACACTGCAATTAAGGAAATGCTGAAGAAAACATTTAGTTAGCAACTTCTCAAAGCAGACAATAAGATTAAGGCAATAAATACCAGTTCCAACATATTTCTTCAGTGATGTTATATAAAATAGTCCAAAAAGATACTAAAGACCACCCAATGCCACAGCAAAATGCTAACAACATGAGTCATCCAAAAGCTAAATATGAACAGATTAATCTATCATGTAAAAGGAATGGAAGAATAATAAACACCAACAATTTTATACTATTACAAGATTATAAAAAGGAGAGATTATTCTAAAATCTAGTTCATATAAAATATCACACTTTTAGGACAATAAAACAGCAAGATGGTGCAACCCTATTTATAGACTTTTAGAGAAAACTATGAATGGTCTCTGGGTTCAGGCACAATGGTAATCAAAGGGGGTATGAAACCTACTAGAATGGGTTCTAAGCAAGAAAAGATAGATAATATAGATAATGGATAATTGCAGGCTAAAATGTGACAAAATGTTTGGTAAGACCAAAAGATATTCTGGAGCAAATTAGGAAAACATAACCAATACAAGGCATCCAAAACACAATGACTTTCCTTTGCTATTATAGTTTAATTAAAAATTTCTAAGATTAAACACCAAGAATATAGACAAATATGTGGACTACTATAAGCACACACCTGGAAAACATTTTCGATAAATGACTGCTAGAAAATGAATGGACTCAGATGTACCTGAAGCAATGAACCCAGAAATCTTGGCCTACACATGATCTCACAATATTCCATCAATTACTATCACACTGGACCTATTGATATAGAAGTTTCAATTAGCTATCAAGTCAAAAGTGATCACAAAGGAAAAGACAAAAAAAGTGTAAAGCTCAGAACAGCCGGACCCAACAAGGAAACCAGGGCACATTCAGGTAAAGTGAGACATCTCAACAAGAAGAGAACTCGGGTTTCAGAAGCAGATCTTTGTCCCATCATTGCACCCAGAGCATTGGTGACCGGAGTAACCAAAGCAGTGTGGAAGCCAGGAGAGTCTACTCATGGTCTTGCAGGGCTGAAGGAATCAACATGGAGATGATGTGAGCTGGGAAGCTCCGCTATAGATTTCATCACAAGAGTGTTTTATATCAATGACAGAGTTTCAGAACAAGTTTACCATGACTTTCCATATTGCTTTAAGTGCTATTATTCAATAATCATCATCCAATTCCTGCAATCTCACCTGATCAGATAATTCTGTACAGAGACAATTCTCCTATGTTTCACTATACCTGAAGCTCTGGGAGGAATCTCTACATTTTTTCTTGACTTTATCTCTCTACCAAGGCCATTTCTCCTTCGATCTAATCAAAGTAGATAGAAAATGATTTTACATTTACAGGCATCATTCTGCATCCATCCACCCTAACCTCCCCAGATGGAAATTCTTCCATCATGAGCTTCCCATGGATTCCCTTGCCCGGGGAAGCATATTTGACTTGCACTTCGCCCAACATGCTTTAGCTTCCCAAAGAGTCCGAAGATGCCATCACTTTCTGTTAGAAGGGGCATTATATTTGGTGTAGTACACCCAGTACTTGGCAGAGTCAGGTGTCCCATGACCTTCACCCTCCCAGGAATTGTATTTTGAAACTTCCCGCAATTCTCCAGCACAATTGGAATGTTTCGACCCACCTTCCCATGCAGACCTAGTGATCACGTGTCTGGGATACACACATGTGCCATTAACCACCACATTAGATTTCTTGATAGCAATTTAAAGGACCCTTCATTGTGCAGTTTATAGTTTCAAAGTATTTCACACATTATCTTGTTTGATCCTATTAATAATCCCACAATACAAGCAAACAACATTGCTCCACTTCACAGGTGAGAAGCCTAAGGATTAGAGAAATATAGACACTCACCCAAAGTTTCACAGCAGTACAAGGATTAAAAGGCAGATATTCTGACTCCCTATCTAGGGCTTTTTTCTCCTCTCTTTATCTTAATCACATCAAAACAACAACAACAAAATGCCATCAGATACCACTGATAACACTGGAGCCCACAGAATGGTCCAGAAGGCCCATAAAAAGGGCTATTTCTGCTGAGCTTGGACAGCAGCTAAATCAAATCACCTTTGAATACTTTCCAACCTCCCAGGGAAATGTCCCCGCAAGGACATTGCACTTTGGATCAGCCTGTTTACCAATCTAAACGAGAAGGCTCTTTCCATGGGAAATCACAGACTTAACTGTTTCTGGCCCACCTACCTCAACAGCTATTAATAATATAATGAAGACCCTAATTATCTCTACTGTGCTCCCCTTGCTGGCCTATTGTGCCTTGTCACTTGTCACAGAATCAGCTGCAATTTAATGAAGTTATTTGCTTATATATCTGCTTCCCACTGCATTGAGAGGCCCGAGAGCCCCCAAGACTAAAGACTCCTTGAATCCCTGCACTCACCACCTAGCACAGAGCATAAGCAGGCTTTCAAATGTTCAAATACAAAATACACATGAGTACTGATGTGTACTCATCATTATCTTCACTGATCCCTGCCACAGAAGTTTGAAGGAGAAACACCTCTAGTTGCAGAAAATAATAAGAAAATAGAAAAGCATTTCTGCTTCACTCACAACAAAGTCTTTCTTCCAAATCTGTTTCCCTAGGTCTCAATTTTCTTTTATCTATAAAAAGATGGAGGGGAACTAAATTTGTAGTTGCCAAATCTGGACTACTAGAGTGAGATGTGAGAATTGGTACTCGCCTTAAATTCCTTAGGTGATTTAGACCATCAGCAATCCATGCACCCAACAAATGTTAGGGTCCACACTGACTAAGTCAACAAGAGTACACAAAGAGTCCTTGAGGGGTTAAAGCAAGACTCAGCAGTGCCCTGGTGAATGGGAAAGATTTGGGTTCATTCATGTTTCCAACATATGGTAAGGGTCTGCTGTGGACCTAACATCAGAATTACCAAGAGAGAGAGACCAGTTTAATAAAATAGAATCACCAATCTCAAGGAGTTCATATCCTAATGAAGATTAAGGGCTCAAAGGAACTGTACAATTTGCTAATGAAGCAGAGATCAGGGACAGCTTCAGAGGATGCAGCATTTGAGCTAAGCCTATTAGGATAAATAGATATATAGAAGCAAAAGAAGATATTCAGGCACGGAAAACATGAGATAGACAAAGAGGTAGGAAAACATTGTGTATTTGTGAAAGTGACAGCACTGGTCTGAGCCAAGTAGGGAATATACACTCTGGGAGCTAGTGGGCAATAATAGGGGATTTAAAAAATGAGGTTGGATGGGAAAGAGACCAGTGCTACTTATTCAATTAGGGAGAAGAGACCTGGAGAGAACAGTTATACAATAACACAAGGCATGTGTGACCAAAGGTCAAATTAGAGGACAGAGAATTCTGAGGAGGAGGAGGATATATTGCAGAGGACTAGAATGATCAGATTAGGGCTTAAACTGAGTCTTAACGAGATATGAACACACAGAAAACACAGATAATACAAGGAGAGAAAAGCTTAGCTGGGGACCCAAAACACTTTGGTGTGAGATGACAAAAACATTCACAAAAATCGGTATGTTTAGTATACGACAATGTATTTCTTCAAATCCTTGTGAATCCCTGGGTGCAGAGTAAAGAGTGAAGTCAAGCCAGGGGTTATCAGGGCCTAATGAGAATCTCCTAAGACTGGGAAAAAGAACCAAGGGCTTCATCAGGACCCACCTTAAATGACTCAACAGCCACCAAACGAAGCAGCTGACAGGGAGCTAGTCCCAGGCTAGCTCACAGGCCAGGGGCTGATCCCTGGTGGTTCAGAAAGTCCTCAGCTCAAACTGATTTCTTCAAATAATAAAAGGAAGCAGGGGTCACCCATGGAACAGATTTTTTTCCCAGTTTGTATAATTCTTATGCTACTATATGCTAACAAATTTCCTTGCAAACAGGAGACTCTTAAATAATCTAGATTGTGAATAAGGAGAGAAGAATAAAAATGATAATAAAAAAAATAGAAAAATCTATCCCTTTTAAATAAAGAAGGTTACAAATAAACTTAGGTTCGGGATACAAAATATTTTTTGAGGAGTTTTCATTAAAGGATATTGAATAATGATGAAGAAAATTATCAATATTTAATATGTCATTGAATATTTCATTTTGGCATAATGAACTTTTTGTAAATATGTACAAGGAATGAATACTTCATGATTAGAATTAAAGCACACGAGAAGAGAGATTGTTGAGTGAATAGAAATAACAATTCAACTGAATGAATATGTCCCCAAGGACAACAATGCAACACAATAGAAAGTACAAAAAAAAACCAAGTGCATAGGGAAATGTAATGTATAATAAAGGCACCATTTCCACTCAGTGGAGGAAAAAAATTTATTAATATATAGTATTGGGACAACCAGATTGTCATTTAGAAAAATATAAAATTACATCTTAACCTCATATTATATATTAGGATAAATATCAAAGGAATGAAAGATCTGAATTAAAGAAAACCATCCAAGTACTAAAAGAAAATATTGGTAATTTCCTTTATATCATGCAAGTGAAAAAAATCTTCCCCTGCTTCAAAATCCAGAAGCATTAAAAGATAAATTTAATTATTTAAAAGCATACGAACTATATAAAAGCAGAGCAAAAACAAAAATACCATAAGCAAATCGTCAAATTTTTTTCAGTGTGATAATGTTGCAGTTATATGTAGGGATTTATCCTTATTCTCAGGATTTATATCTTAAGATTAATATTTAGTGATGAAATACTATAATTTCTACAATTTACTTTCAAATGAAACTGCAAAATTTTGCATGTAAAGAGATATAACACAAATGTGGTATAGTTACTAAAAATTGGTAAACCCAGATGGAGAATATCATTGTACAATTCTTTCACCTTTCTAAAATTTTTCAAACATAAAAAGTTGTATGTGGTTGGGGTAGGGAAACACCATAAACAAAGTCAAATGACAAAATAGAAAAAATATCTGTAACGAATCACAAAGGGCTCACCCCCTAATATGCAATGAGCTCCTAGCTTTTCAAAGGAAAAAGACCAAAACACTGGTTTTAAAAAATGGAAAAGATATAAACAGCTTACTGGAAAACAAATGCCAGTGATCCTTAAACAAATGAAAAGATACTTGGTCTTACTCATAATAAATACAAAACTACACAAGTATACTATTTCTCACCTTATCAGATTAGCAAAAATCCAAGTTTGACAATATATTCTGTTGGCCACTCTATGGAGAAACAAGCCTTGCTGGCAGGAATGTAAAATGGTATAATCTCTCTGGAGATAAAGTTTGGTAATACCTAGCAAAACTGCATATCCATTTACCCTTTGACCCAGGAATTCCACCTCAAGGAATCTCCCCCAAAAAACAAATCAGCAAAATTATTAAATGACTTATGCATAAGGATATATATTGTGACAGTATTTGTAAAAGCAAAAGACTGGAAATGAACCAAATGTCAACTAATACGGAACAAGATGAATGAATCATGTTCATCAGGATAGAATACTATACAGCTATAGAAAGAATGAGAAAGAGTTCCATACACTTGCATGGATGATCTCCAGGATGTACTGTTAAGTGAACAAAAAATAACAGGGAGAAAAAAGGCATACCTTAACTAAACTGTGAAGGTTGGTATCACCAATGATAAAGCAAACCAATATCTTGTGCCTCTTGATATGATGCACTAGGAAGAATACAATATCGTTTCTGTGGCTTCTCTGTCCCAAATGCTAACCCTGAATCTAATCGTGAGACAATATCAGGTAAACCCCAAATAAGGGACATTCTACAAAATAACTGGTCAAAAATGTAAGGTCATGAAACACAAAAATCTAAATAACTATTCCACATTAAATAAAACTAAAGAGACATAACGACTAGACATGTTACACTAGCCTGGACTGGATCCTAGATCAGAACAAAACGTATTTTTGTTTTGCTACAAAGGATGTAAGTGGTGAAATTTTAATAAAGTCTGTAGATATGATAATGATATTGTTATCAACATTCATTTCCTGATTTGATAACTGCACTGTGGCTTGCAAGAAAATATCCTTGTTCTTAGGAAACTCACGTTGAAGTACCTAGGTATAACGAAACATCATGCCTGTGACTCACTCTCAAATGGTTAAAAAAAAAAGTGTGCGTGCATGTGTATATGTGTGTGTGTGTGTGTGTGTGTGTGTGTGTGTGTGTGTGTGTGTGTGTGTGAGAGAGTATAGATAGATGGATGGATGGAGGGGAGCAGAATGAAGGGTAAATTAGCACCCTTTGTCCTATTTTTGCAACTTTTCTCTATGTTTGAAATGAATTCAAACAAAGAAACAAAACAAACCAAAAATGCAGAATAGTGAACATAGTATGTTCCCCTTTATGTAGAGGTTTAAGAAGGAGATAGAGATATATATATTTTTACATTTGCAAAAGTGAAATACTGAAAAGATTATATAAAAACTAATAAAAAATGTTTGTTTACACATAGGGAGAACACAAGGTAGACATCTCTGAATATACCATGTTAATAGCTTTAAATTTGAAATCACGTTTTAGATAATCAAAAAATAATGTTTTTAAAAAAATCACCAAAGATTGAAAACAAATGAACCCACGTATCTCAAATTGGTGACATAAACATATGGAAAAATCTATATTTCAAAGGTCTTCAGAACATAGTATTTCTACAATAAATACTAAATGGATAGAGTCTAAGGGCAAAGAACTACAATGAATTAAACTTTTTCCAGTATTATTAATAGCAATATTGGTATTGTTTTTGAAACTGTTCAATATATACTGTAGATAAAACAAATAACTAATTATATTAATACTGTTACAACCAAGATTTTTCAATAAAAAGAAAAATATATAAGTACAAAATTAAAGAAGTTAAAATACTGTAATGTTATTTGTAATTGGAAATTTGGGGCTCATTATATTAGTCTACTTTTGCGTATTATTTTTCATAATAAAAATTTCTTAAAATATGTCTCCCAAAGACCTATTACCTGCATAGCCCAATGTGACCTTGTCTGGAGGATTCTCTATTCTTCCCTATAATTCAATTTAAGATTTTATTAACAACCTATAATGGAGTAAAAATTGAAATAATTCTTATTTTATAATATGCCCACCAGATAGTTTATTGCACCGGGATTTTTAAACACTGATATCTGAAAGCACTGTTTCTGGATATTCATACCATTAGAAGACAAATTTCCCTCAACAATAGATTACATCTGTCTTGCTTCACATTTTCATTTTGCTAAATTATTGTATTAATATCAAGAAAAATTATCAGTGAATAATCTTACACTAATCAATGGGAGCTTCTCTACTTAAATATTCCTTGAAATTAATTATCTTGTGAAGTGAGGAGGTCATTTGCAATTACAGTAATCACCCTAATTTATCTGTTGATAAATTCCAGCTCTATAATACTAGGTTGTCAAAGGGGGCTCACCTGCATTATAATGTGCTTGTTTCAAAGGACCTTAACTACAGTATTTAGAAATGTGTTATTCCACCCTAACTGCAAACATTCTATTACTGCTCTATGTCCTTCTCACGGGGACAGTGTCTGAACAATCATCCCACATCCCCGAAGTAGTGACAGTTCTACTTCCTGAGATAGCCAATTACAGAAGGAAGAGTGCTTTCTCTAAAGTAAAAACAATAAAAAAATAATGATTGCTAACTCTGTTATTTTATTTTCATTGTTTGTAACAGTTAACATTTACTGAGAGCTTAATATACGGCAGACGCAGTGCTAAGCACCTACACAACCTCCTTAGTTTATAAATGTACTTACTGAGACTCTCGGGAGATGATCTCCCCAAAGTCACACACTTCCAGTGTATTCTACCATCTTCCTCTATAAATGGGGATGCCATACTTGTCACTACCAGCTGTGAGGTTCGGGGCACGGCTCTTGGCCTCAGTTTCCTCATCTGCAAAATGAGGAGGCTGAACCAAATATTCTCCCCAAGTCTGAAGTGATCAGTCTACCCCTCTCAAATGCAGTTTTGTAAATTAAAAAAAAAAAACCTAACAAGCCGGGCTCATTAGCCCGGCTCATTAGAAAGGCATCTCCCTGTACCCTTCGACACAGCTTGGTAGTGATCATGTGGCTGAGATCCTCATGAGGAATTCTGCTCTCCAGAGATTCCAGTAAATGAGAAATTACAGTACAGGGGGTCTCTTCAGAACCTGCATCCAAAAGAGAGGAACACCAGGATTAGGAAGCAGGGGCACCAACACTTTTGCAAGTGTCTGGTTAGCGACAGACTGCTGAGGAATCCATTTGGGAGTGGGGGAAATAAAGGAACGATTTAGGGGAGAATTACACACACAGAATGTGGAGGAGTACTTGTTAAAAGGTATGAGAGAGAAACCTGAAAGGATTCCCTCCCCATTCTCCGCACCAGATTCCCAATTCTTTCCTTGTTTCCCTATTTGTAAACAAGCTTAATGACTGTACTTATTTCCATCATTTGAATGAACTGTCACTTGCATAACAATTCCTCAATTGTGAACAAGTAAGATTTCTGCTTTTCATGATTATAAGTAAAACTGTGATGAAAGATATAATGCACAAAATATCTTACCATATTTAGGCTATTTCTTTAGACTGACATATGAAATAATTGGTTAAAGGTTATGAAATGTTGAAGTATCTTGATATATATATACACACACATACATTTGTATGCAGACATCATATACATGTGTGTATATATGTATAAAATCAAATTTTTTTCTTAATAGGTTGTACCAATTTACACTCCCACCAGTAGCACCAAAGACATCCTATTATTCACAGGATAGGTTCCTATTTGTCACTTTGGCCGTACACCAACTGTTACCATCCCTGCTACCTCCCCCATGCCATCCGTTCCCTTTACGAGCCAAGGATCCCTAATATGTTTCGCTCTTCAAGTCGTCAGAGGACAATTCTAGGTATTTCGAGTGTCTCTGTAAATCCCCTTCTCTGAAAAGAATACCTTTTGATACCTTTCCATATCTCACAAAGGAGAGAGAGAGATTCCATAGCCCTGGCTGTTAAGGGCTCTGGGACCCAAGAGAAAGCTGGAGTTGCATAAAGAATTAGGGAGACTATCATAATAAAATTAATGCAGAAAGAATAAAAGGCTCTATGTAAGTAGGTTCCTAACACTTCTTTTAAACTGACTGAATCATCTTCATGTTGGCGATTTTAAAATAAAAAATGAACAGCAGCAATACAAGTCCTTTGCTTCTATTTTGCCATTTGTTGTTTTGTTTTGTTTTTTGGCTTTTGTAGAACGTGAAGTAAACCCAATAAAGATCTCGGTTTCATCTAAACAGAAGCTGAAGGCAGGGACACTCCACATAGTTCTTTGGGAAACACAGACACACGGGCTCAAAGCCTACATAGTTACGTCTGTGTCGTAAATCCTTCTCTGTTAATCAGGTTCCATACTATCTGTGTCAGACACTGTGCTCCCAGACCCCATTTCCAAACTGGAGCAAGGTAAAGACCTTTCTGGAATCCCTGGAGAGACTCTCTCCCCTTCTGCTCCATGGACCCCAAGCAGCCTCTCTTCTGGTTACTAGGACAGTGAAGTGTTTCAATGTCTAGACTATTCTTGGCCTTCATAAGAAGGTAGTATCTCTACCTCCCAAATGTAGCAGATAATGGTAAATTACCAATTAGCTCTTACATGACTTGCCATATCGTGAAGTCAAGTGGCTTTTATCAGGGGGTCTTAGAACTATCCATAAACTTTCTCATAGGGTTTAAGGCAGTGGTCCCCAAACTTTTTAACACCAAGGACCAGTTTCATAGAAGACAATATTTCCAAGGACAGCGGTAGGGGGAGGTGGAGGCAGAGCTCAGGCAGTGATGTGCAACCCAGTTCCTAACAGGCCACAGACCGGTACCGGGCCACGGCCCAGGGACTGGGGACCGCAGGTCGATGTCCTTCCTGAAATGATATGCTAAATTCCCTGTTCATGATTTTTCTGAGGAGAGAGGTGAAAGCACTGAAAAGAGGTTTTCATGGGGTCCATGACTCAAAAGAACTCAGCATCCTTCATCCCTACCCCAGTCTCTTGCACAGCCCTGGGTACATACTGGGTATCTGGTAAGTACCCAGCAAATTGAAAAATATCAACTGACTGATATATCTATTTTTAAAAAATAGTGGTTATACATACATAAGGGAGTTACAAATACCAATTAATCACGCAGGAAAAACAGTGGCCAGAGTGTTTTAGGGTTTTTTTAAATGAAAAGTTGACTGTAATATTAATATTAGCAAGACAAAGCACTTGCTAAGCAATCGGCATTGACGAAACATTTCACCATCTTTTTATCTGTATCTTCTCATAACAACAGCGTGGAAGAGGACAGAGAGATATGCCCAGTGCCTAGAAGATAGAATAAATGTTCAATGACTAATGTGAGGTAAGAAAGTGGAAACACAAGATAGGTACGTGGACTTGTCCGTCATCAGATGGCCAGAAGCCACGAAGGGTCTCTCAGTTTCCCAGGAGACAGAAGCCCCATGGGTCCCAACACATGCATGGATGTGCACACATATACACACACACACCCCCAGGGCAGGCATCTTTTCCTGTACAGAGCCTTCCCGAAATAGCTGGAGGAGACAGCCCCAACAACTGCTTCCCAGTGAGGCTATTAGCAGAAAGGAGAAGTAAAGGGCTCTAGCTACAGCCTGACAAAGTGCATTCAGGACATCAGCTTCCCTTTCATTTCGGGGCTGGGGAGTGGGGTGTGGGGGGCTGGGGGCACATATCAGCACAATGATACATTCGTTCATCAGTGGGCTCAGTAGCACGTATAGAAGGCGAGGAGGAGGAAGGCCAGCAGTCCCAGCCAAGGCTAGCTAGGAGTCCTGAATCCTGTCTGCCAGGGCCCACAGTGTGGCCCTTGACTACCCTATGTCCCCCACCTCCTTTCCTCTCAAAGATGACGACCTAGAGTTCATGCCTCCCTGTTGAGAGAAAGAAAAAATAATGGCAAATTATCCAGCAATAATTTACCAGTTTAAAAAAAAAAAAAAGAATTACTAAGCAGTACAAACATGTCAGACACAGGCTGCAATCCATTAAGCAGCAGCAAGTAAACGCAAATGCAAATCTAGTTGCTACTACCCATCATTAATCTGATAAAGACAGGACCAATGTATGGAAAGCTGCAATATCTGGAGAGACAGACAATGCAAACGGAACAAAATGCATAAAATGAGCTCCTGTGCCCAGGAAACTGAAGCGAGCATTTTCTGATTATTAGATTATGCCCTAGAAAATGGATGAATGCCATCCACAGGGGTACTTTTAACTCCATTCTTACTCCCTAGTGCTATGGTATATATATATCTGTAAGAAGCTTCATGAGAGCTCAAGTAACTTAAGAAATGAAATGGGTTTACCTTTGATTCACACAATGGAACAAAGGCTGCCTTCTGTTCCAAAGCAGATGAAATCCCTGCTTGCCCCCCAAAAAAGACTACATAGCTATGGACGAACATCAAAGAATATTGGAAGGAAAGGTCACTAGAGAAATTGTATGTGTTAAAGAGGGTGCTGCTGCTGGGGGCGGCAAGAGAATCTCTCCTTGTTTCGTACACAGTAACTTCTACGACACCCACCCATCCTGAATCTACACCAAAGCCAATTAATCAGAATGCTGCTCTGTTCAGAAACTGTACCCGTCTTCTGCATGCCCAGTTGTCTTTTCCCCATGTGCCATCTCTGGAACACAAAAACATTTGAGGGAAAAACTCACAGCAGCCACCCTTGTCCCTAAAGAGGACTGATTCCTATGTAACATTATGAATCTATCATATTAAGCTACGAGCTTATCCAAGATCTTTTTGAGCTGCAGTTGGAAGTATTAATAAACACAGGACCTGAACAACGCTGAGCACAAAGGAAGCACGGAATGAAGCAAGTACCTGGGTATGATGGATCCCAAGACAGACAAAAGAAAAAAACTCAAGGAGGGAAGGGTCTCCCTCTAGGGGGACGAAGCACACAAGAATCTACATCCCATCCACGGGATTAGCTGTCCGTGCAAATTTACTGGGGAGCAGCCCATTCTGGAAACACCGGACAGACAGGATTAGGGGCTCTCCCACAAGGCACCATGACACCGCCAACAGGAAACGTGGCTGACGCAGAGCAGCCCTGGGACTCAGAAATACAGAGGAAGACGGTCACTCGGACTGCACACAAAGGCGAGCCACAGCCCAGCTTCTGGAGCAGGTGACACGGGGGTGACAGCAGGCCCCACACTTCAGAGGCCAGGGACTCGTCTTCCAGAAGGCTGAACCTCGATCTTTTTTAATTTATTTTTTACACGTATATATTCATGGATACAAGCACAGCGTCACTTCATTGATATAGTGCACTGTAGTGAAACCAGGGACTTCAGGGCACCCATCTCTGGAGCAATGCACGTGGTACCCACCAAGCACCCTAGATCTGAACCTGGATCTTAAGAGGGAACATTCCTGAAGTAAAGGAGGATGACACATCCAGCGACGGCAGTTTGAATATCCTTTTGATAAAGGCCAATTTTGATTTACTGATCCTCTACTCACCAAACCACCTTCTACTTTGATCATTTGACATCCTGAGGGGACTCAGGACCTGGGGAGAAGTGTCCTAGACAGAGACCGGTACAAATTCTCAGAATTTAAAAACTGCAAACCTCCCATCATCATCATCTGATGAACTGGCAATCTTGGTAATAAGTCGGTTTCTTCTAAATCAATTATTTAGAGACTGACCTCTCCCAGTATAAAACTGTCCTTCTGAATTCACTCTCTCCCTTTGCCCCCCCCCCCACCAATTTCTCAGGTGAATCCAATGCTTTATACCTGAGTTACTCTAGCAGCCCCCAAATTGCCTTCAGTCTCTGACTCTAGTATTTCTCAACCCCCAATATACATACAAATCACTTGGGGATCTTGGTACAATGCACATTTGACCCAATGGGTCTGGGATGGGGCCCGGGAGTCTGCATTTCTAACAAACTCCCCAATGATACTTGCTGCTGGTCAGCAAGCCACACCCTGAGAAGCAAAGCTCTAACCATCCCAAATGACATCTCTAGACAATTCGTGAAGTCCAGACATAACATGATGCCCTGAGTGGGCATACACCTGGGTCCAGGTGACATCAGTGGGATTATTAACTCCAGACCTTATAAGTATGTCCTAGCAGGGAAAGTTCTTGAAGGAAGGGTTGGGCAACCAAGGCAGATGCTATAGCCAATTCCCCAGATTAATTTTCAAACAGCACAGATTACCAGATGTGATTTTTTATATATATATATGTCAATTTGGTTTGGTTACAGTCCCCAGTCATCCAAACACTAATCAAAGTGTTGCTGTGAAAGTATTTTGCAGATGAGATTAAGGTCCATAATCAGTTGACTTTAATTAAGGAGAGTATCCAAAATAATTTGGATAGGCCTGATTCAATTAGTCAAAAGGCTTTAAGGTCAGGCTCCCCTGGAAAAGAAAATGCCTGTGGACAGCAGCTTCAGTTTGTGCCTGAGAGTTCCAGCATGACAGTTCACCCAGTAGATTTTGGGCTTGTCTAACAGCTCCCACAATCACATAAGCCAGTTGCAGTAAGTGTCTTTATATATATATATATATATATATATATATATATATATCCCCTACTGGTCTGTTCCTCTGGTTGAATTCTGGCTGATACACCCGCTAAGCAGGATGATCTTGTCCTGCTAGAGAATGGCATGGCCTCTTCCAACACTGGGGTTTTATGATGCAAGACACCACAGTTCTTTCCATTCAAATGAAGTGCTTGTTTATAAGCCAGACACCGTGTCACCTTAAACTAAGACCATCATGTTAATATTTACCACCCTACAATTGGAAACATTCTCCCATTGATTGCTGTTGTGTTTTTCCATTAAGTTCTGGGTTTTCAAACTTTCTGTAATGACACTACCTTTAGCAACATAAAAAGAATTATTTTTTAATTCTCTCACCTAGGAAGGGCGCTCAAGAGCAACTAGAGTCAGGTTCTCTACTGTGACTGCCCTCCCTCCTAAGAGATGAAGGATGGACAGGTGAGAGTAAGTACCCTCATTTGCAGCCTGAGCCCCACATCACATTCTACTATGGGGCTGCCAGGCCCCCACTGGGCCACCAGACACACTTCTGCAGGCTTGATGCATGGATGTCCCGTCAATCAAGTCCCGGTCAAACAACCATGCTCACTAGATGAGCCAACACCCCCCACCACCTGCTTGCTGCCAGCTTTAAGCTCTACCTCCCCGGCAAGGCCATCAGGAGGAGAGGTACAGGCCTTCCCCTCACCTCATCACTAGGGACCAGAAATCCTCATCCCCGATGGTTCTGCCAACTTATCTCCTTCACTGAACCCTATCCCTACCACCTGATACACCTACTGACCCAACATAATTATTCAGAGATGCAGCCCAGAACTGCACACAAAGCACAGGCACTGAAGACACAAGAGAGGAGCCATAGAATTGTCGAGAGGCTATTTCATCTCTCTGAATGCCCACATCTTTTCATAGGAGATTATAGCAACTCACCCTGTAGAGCTGCTATAAAGAATATAAATAGATGCAAAAAGGAGCTATTATGTCCTTGATATGCTCATAATGCTAATACACTCAGTCTATGGCATATTCATGTCTATATTTGAGGGAGTTCTTAGGGCAAATGATTTAACCAAAGCAGTAAAAGTGGGTGGAAAACACACACACAACCCTTTTTCAGAAGTGACAGCTTCACAAAACTGACAGAATTATTCAATAATCTATAGGATTCCATCTTTTTTTTTTTAAGACAGAGTGTCGCTTTGTTGCTCAGGCTAGAGTGAGTGCCATGGCATCAGTCTAACTCACAGCAACCTCAAACTCCTGGGCTCAAGCAATCCTACTGCCTCAGCCTCCCGAGTAGCTGGGACTACAGGCATGCGCCACCATGCTCGACTAATTTTTTTCTATATATATTAGTTGGCCAATTAATTTCTTTGTATTTATAGTAGAGATGGGGTCTCGCTCTTGCTCAGGCTGGTTTCGAACTCCTGACCTCGAGCAATCAGCCCGCCTCAGCCTCCCAGAGCACTAGGATCACAGGCGTGAGCCACCGCGCCCGGCCGGATTCCATCTTTTAAATGTGCATTTCTGTCAGAACATCTTAGACTGCAAGCTCTTAGAAATCAGAGCCTGTCTAAAAGTCCAAATATGTTCCTGATAGTGCAAAGAACACTTTTGAATGATCTGAAAGCAGAAGAGGCCCTCAAGAGAGCCACTGGCCCAATCCCTTCAATTTGTTTAAAGATAAACCAGTGGGAACCCAAATGGCTTGGAAGAGATGGCCAAGGCTACTCAGTCAAAGCCCAGTGACCGAGGAATCAGAACCTAGAGCCGACTCTCCTATTCCTTCCACCAGGGACTGGGATGCTGTTAACATGAGATGACAACTCAAGCCTTCTTTTCCAAGGCTTTTGGTGGCTTCCACGGACACTATATTATGCCTTTGTTTACCATGCCAAGTAAAAATTTTAAAGTACAGCAAGTCTTGAGAGAATACAACCAGTTCCCAACCATCAGAGAGGGAGGTAGGCTGATGACAAGGAGGCAGCTCTGAGAAGTGTGATTACAGACAGATGGTACCAGTTAGCTAGAAAATCTAGAGTGGCATTAAACAAGGCACCACTAAAAATAATAGGGATCCCAGAGGAACTCAGTGACCTTCTGCTGCACAGCAACGAGAAGAGTCAGGGAATGACAGAGCACTGGCCTGAACTATGAGGGAGATAGCAACATAATTCGGGTTTTGGACCATCATCTTTCATAAATGTCACCAACCACCGTTACCATGGACAGCTGCCCCAGCAATGAGGCCCTCAGGACTGCAGGTGGGAAGGCCCACAGAGATCAGCTAGTCCAACTCCAGCCAGGCTTGACTCATCTCTGCAACACCCTCAACACAGGGCACTGTAGATTCTCACCGACTGTGGGCGAATGCATCAGTACCCAAAGATACTTCGTCCACGTTTTGGCCAGAAATATCCTCCTTGTACTTGGCAGGCATCAGCCTTTCTGTACATCTTCCGTCAGGACAGCCTGTGACCAAAGCAACCCTTTTGGCAACCCAGCCACACTACTGACGTTGCTGTTGCTTCCACCTGGTATAATTTAAGACTGCAGATTTGTTGTCACGCGTGCCATCCAGCCAGGTCTCCACTGATACTCACCCTACTGGTTTTGAGACTACAGAGTCAACTGTCTTGAAGCAATGTGTTACTCCTCTGGAAGGAAGTTTGTTTCTCGGGAATGAGTCCCGCACAAGTCTATGAGCTCTCCTCCAAGGTCAAAGGCAGTTTCCTCACCCCAACTGTGCCAGGGTCACCAGGCGGCTGGGACGGGGGTGTGGGAAGCTCACTGCAAATCTATCCTCACTACTGGGTGGGCATCCTCTGCCTCTCCAATGGCTTCCACATCCTCTCCTATATTCCTTGTTCCCCAAACATATTAAGCGAG
This sequence comes from Mirza zaza, assembly GCA_008750895.1. Classification (NCBI taxonomy): domain Eukaryota; kingdom Metazoa; phylum Chordata; class Mammalia; order Primates; family Cheirogaleidae; genus Mirza; species Mirza zaza. The sequence goes on along the minus strand of VSMD01009160.1, from coordinate 48,370 downwards.
TTCCAACTACAAGACCTTTAATTTCCACTTGTTCCCTCTGTCTAGAATACTCAAGTCCTAACTTCAGAGAGGCCCCCGAACAGCCTAAAGCAGCACCCCAGTCACATACCCCAGACACTCTGTCACATTACCCAGATTTATTTCCTACAAACCACTCATCATTGTCTAAAAATATCTTGTTTACTGTCTGTCTCACTCGCTCATTGTAAGCTGTTTAAGGACAACTTAAGGCTCATTCACAACTGCATCCCCAGTGTCTGAAACAGTACCTGGCATGGAGTAGATGCTCGATGGATATCTGCTAATTGAATGAATGAACCCCAGTGAGTGACTTAACGGCTATGGCTCAGGCCCTGGCATCAGACACTCCTGGATTCAAATCCTGGCCCTGCTGTTTATTACTGCTATGAGCCTGGAAAAGTATTTAATCTTACCCAAGGTCACACAGGTAATACAATTCTAATATGTGTGCCACAGGGTTTTCATGAGAATTAAACTTCCTCATTTGTAAATAGGACTCCAGTTTCTAAACATGCCTGATACACAGTAAGTACTAAACTGACATTAGTAATAACTGTATTGCATTTGATGACGCCGATGATGGCAACAGCCTATGCCATACTATGATGGGTCACTGGCATCACCTAAAGATATGTTACTATTTTCAACTTCTGCTGAAAGAGGCAATGTGACAAAGTAGAGATAGTGAGGAGTTTGAAGTCAGAAGACCGTGATGGGAGTTTCAGACCTGACAAGCCATTCCATCACTGATAGTAGCAGGTGTGGTGAGGAACAAATGAGATGGTATATTTATGTGGAATACTTTCTAAACTCTAAAGCACTAAATTTACAAGTATTATCAATATGGAAAATTTTCTTGCCACAGTTTAATATTCTTCAGACCTCTAGAGACCGTGTTCATTCCCTTGGGCACATTAAAAGTTATTTGGGCTGGGCACAGTGGCTCATCCCTGTAATCCTAGCACTTTGGGAGACCGAGGCAGGAGAATTGCTTGAGGGCCAGGAGTTCAAGACCAGCCTGGGCAACATAGCCAGACCCTGTCTCTACAAAAACTTTTAAAAATTAGCCAGATATGGTGATGCACACCTGTAGTCTCAGCTACTTGGGAAGCCGAGGCAGGAGGATTGCTTGAGGCCATGAGTTCAAGGTTGCAGTGAGCTATGATTGTGCCACTGCACTCCAGCCTGGGTGACAGAGACCCTGTTGTTAAATGATTAATTACACAAACAAACTTAGTATTTCGAAAAAAAAAAAAGTTATCTAGCTAGTGAACATGTGCCCAGATAGACACTGTGGTCTATAAATAACTCAGGGCAAAAACCTCCTCTAAACAGCACATTAGAGGGTCAACAGAGAATACAGGCACACCTCACCACGTAAGGAAACACGTAGAATTTAACTTATCAAATGAGAGCAAAGCAGTAGGTTGCAAGGTAGTGGAAATTCAGGGGCCCAGGTTCAAATCCCAACTACCCCACTAACTAGCCATGTGACATCAGGAGGCCCTAGTCCCTCTCTAGGTTTATGGTTTTTCAAAGGGCCCTTGAGCACTTGCCAATCAGAAAACAGATCATTTTCCACTCTCAGAGACACTGCAGTGTGCGGTTCTCTGGAAGTGACAATGAGAGACGACAGAGCCAATTAAAAGAGAATCACACCCCACACTAAGAAGTCTTCCTACCAGTGGTCTCCCCAGGAGACAAATTTGGGTTGCCTCCCTCAGCAACCATGAGCTTAGGGGGACTGGGTAGCAGCTAAGTCACTGAACTAAAACAAGAACTAATTCCAGACACCCAGGGCGTGTTCTGTTTCCCTATAGGAATTTATCTCCAATGTACAAAAGCAACACGAAAGATTTAATACAGAGTCCCATTTTACATAAAACTTTTCCAGAATGTCCCTCCTCTGAGCCATATTTATGCCAAAAATTCTATTTAATGTTTTACCGCTGAAAACCTTAAACATTCACAAAAGTAGAAAGAATAGCACAGTGAATAAACCCCCATAAATGTAGTTTCACCCAATGCCAACTTAGGCCACTCTGGTTTCATCTGTACCCACCCACCTCCTCACCATCCCTTTAATTTAAAGCAAAACCCAGCCATTGTATTATTCCAAAAGTAAGTAATTCAGTATTTAGAAGGACCTTCCTTTAAACATAATCATAACATCACTGAAATAATGAACAATTTCTTTCATCAGATAGCCAGTTAGTGCTTGAATTTTCCCTACTTGTTATAATTAAGATCCAAATAAGATCAACACACAGCAATTGGTTAATAAATCTATTTTTAGATAAAAAAATAAATTTATTTTTAATCCACAAGCCTACCCTCTATTTTTTTTTCCCCCACAACTTACTATTGGCAATTACTGAAAAACCCACGTCATTTTTCTATGGAGTTTCCTATAGTCTGGATTTTCTGACTGCATTCCCGTGGTATTGTTTAACGTGCCCTTCTGCCCCCTGTATAGCTTTTCAAAAAATGTTAAATTAAGAGGTTTGCTCAGACTTAGGCAATTATTTGGGGCAATATTTTTTCATGTTCTCAGCAGCCATTGTTGATCATTGCCTTAGATCCATGAATCCAGGATTACAAATGATAATGATATCATTCCCTTTTCATCTCTTAGCTGTGCTACTTCTATAAAAAGAAACTTTCCTTCATCAGCTCTTTGGTCATCTTAAGGCACAGTGTGTAAAATGCTTATTTCTTTCCCTTTATTTACCAGTTTTCAAAAGAACGAGTTAATTTCCTAGCATCCTACAAAAGTGATTGTTTTTCTTGAGTATCGTTCACGTATTTAAACCTGTGTGATGTGTTTCAATCCATGGCTGCACTATCCTTAATGATGTTCAAACTGACCCCACTTTGGCCAGTAGAAGCCTCTCTTTGGGTTGGTTCCTGAGTCTTTCTGCAACATGAGCCTGGAAGTCCTTGATAGCTTCCCTCCTTGCAGGTGTGAAAAGATACTCCAGGCACGTCCTGTATATCTGCCCCACACCTGAAGGCAGCCAGCCATTCCTCCAAAGGGCCCTGGTTCTTTCTCATGGAAAATGGCATCTGGCAACCACAACCTGGGCACAAGGAATGCTCACTGGTACTGGGTTGATCATTGTTTCTGGGCCTTGCCAGTGGACAGCTAAAACATGTTTTTTTAAAAAATATTAAAATGCTTCATGAGTTCATACTGCATGTCCAATTCAAATTCAGGACTGCGGGGCTTTTACTTAATCTCATTGTTCATTATTGGTGTTTCTTTCCTCCCACCAACATAATTAGTTGTTTTATTGTATCCCACGATACATGTCAGAATCTCAGAATACCACCAAACACCAACAGCAATAATGATGATTAGAAAACAGTCTGGAATGTTTTTTGCACTTCTGGTATCTTTCTGGTATATGCCACTAGGGATGTACAATCGAATCACTGTGTTTTAAATCCAGTTGGCAGAGTTGCTCTCTCTGGGTTATGCCAACCAGCTCAATACACACTTAGATTTATTTTTCTCAAGGATTGTGTTTTCCATTAAAATTACGTTAAAAATTTACATGTTCCCAACATCAAACCAACAAAACAAGGTATACTGGCAAAGACTAAGTTTTATTCCTTTCTCTCTACCTTATCATTTCTCTTCTAAAGGGGGCCTTTTTCTATTGTCTAATTTTTTTAAATAAGCACATATATAAGCGATTACATATTCTCTTCTTTCTAAGTGGTATCTTGCCCTTTCATTCAATATAGCCTAGTCCTCTCTCCATTACAGATACACATGTGTTCCCCATTCCTTTCTTCGGCTTCACAGTTTTCCACTCTGTGGAGGTACCATAGTTCATCCAACCAGTTCTCTAGTAAAGAACATGCGAGTCATGTTCAGCTTTTTGTTATTACAAACAATACTACAATGAATAGCAAAATGTATACTTCTTAAAAATATTTTTTGTCAGTAAATCTTTGGGATAGATTCCTAGAAGTGAGATTATTAGATCCACGAGTAAACGTGTATGTAACCATACTAAGTATTGTCCATTCCTCTACATAGATATGCATTAGACTATTTTGCATTCCCCTCAGCAAATGGGAATGTGTTTATCTACTTCCACCAATAGACTTGCCAACAGAGTTGTGGTCAAACTCTTGGAATTCTGCCCATCTGATAAGTGAGAAATGCCATCCTGGTGTAAAATGTATTACTCTACAAGTCAAGTTGAGCATCTTTCCATATGGTTATGCACCATTTGTGGTAATAATTTTTCATGTTTCTGGTTTTAAGTTCAAAGGTCTATTGTCGAACAGCCTAAAAAAGAACAAACATCTGGAATAGAGAAGATGAGAAACATTTAACCACTTCGATACGGCACTCACCGGCCGTGAAACCTTGCCCACAGCCGGCATTCATAGTCCGCACGATAGTTTGTGCTGTGCATTGACAACGAATCTGTTTTGCTCTTGTGTGATGGGGAAAGCTTTAAAGCACTGAAAGCTTGTTTTACCTTACAGGCAGCTTTACTTGTAATGTAAATCAGAATAAGTTACATATACATACATGTTTTCATTACGCTATTTTTAAATGTTCACAATTTTATTTTGATAAATGAAAAATTAGAAAAGTCATATCACGGCTGTCAGCTAAAGTCGCTGTGCGCATTCATCTGTGGCTATCGGCTATAGTCAACACTCGTACTGAAGTGGTTAAGGTGGTTTAGTGCTGAAAAGAGCCATGAAAAGCAAAGAATACCCATTCCAATAAGAAAACACAAGTTTTAAAAAGATACCATTTATTATAGCAACCAAAACTGTAAGGCAACTACAAATCAATACAAAAGGTATATACCAATATAAATTAAGAAACTATAAAGTTTCATTAAAAGACATTAATGGCAACCTAAATAAATGTAGAGATAAAGCCATACTCATGGACTAAAAGACTAAATATCATAAAAATATTGATAGTTTCCAAATTTTTTCTATAAATTTAATCTCATTCTGATTAAAAATTTCAACCCCAAATGATAAATCAATATAGGCAAAAACTGATAAATATAAATATCTCTACTTAAAGAACTTACTAAACTAATTCTAAAATTTATATCAAAGAGCAAAGGCCCAAGAATAACCAAGACCATAAGGTTGGAAATCTTTCTACTAGATTACAAGACTTAGAACAGAGCTATATTAAGATAGAAGTTCTGAAGGACGGAGAGACAAAATAGACCAACACAACAGAACAATAAGTCTTCAACTGGAACTTCACGTATAGAGACGCTTGACACATGCCAAAAAGAAGTGAATGAACATACTAAAATGGTTCCAGGACAACTGGTTATTTATACAGAGAAAAAAATAAAATTAAACTTCTATTTCAAACCATGCATAAAAATAGATTCCACACCCAAATGTAAAAGGCAAACCTTAAAACCTTTAGAACATACAGAAGAGCACCATTATGATCACAGATAACAGAAAATTTTGAAAAAGACAAAGAAAAAAAATGAAAAAGACATACATTTTACCTTAAAATCTAAAATTTTATATATCAGAAGATACCACAAAGATAGTGGAGAGGCCATAGATTGGAAAAGGTAGTAGTAATACATAGAACTAAGATCAGCATTCAGATATAACTCCTGCCAATCAATAAGGAAAAGACAAAAGACTCAACCGAAAATGGACAAGAGATGTGAACAGGCAATTCACATGAGGGGAACTAATGAGCAATAAACATAAGAACGGATGCTTTAACTCATGAGTAATGAGGGAAATCCACATTTTTTAAAAGATATTTCACATCCAACATATTGGCAAAAAAAGTTAAGGCTAACAAAACCAAGCATTAGCAGGACTGTAGAGCAAAGCAATACAAATGCATATCTTACCAATTGTTTTCCCTCCGGCAATCTTCCAAGCAGGAAAAGCAGAGGATGTGCTGAGCCTATGGCCCTATAACTCCACTCGTACGTATATAACCTAACAAACTCACAACTGTCTTTATGGGAACTTGGAGATCTGCACGGGAATGTTCACTGCAGCACTCTGTGAAAAGCTAGAAACAACTTAAATACCAATCAACAGAAGAACAGATAAACTGTGGTATATCCACATAATGGCATATTCCTTAGGAATGAAAATCAATGAACTAATATGGGTAAATTTCAAAAACATACTATTAAGTGGGAAAAAAGAAAACCACAGAAGAATAAGCACAGTTTTATACCATAAAATAAAATTTTAAAACATACCAAACAATTACTATATAATATTAATGGATACATGCATATGTTTTAAAAAAGTATAAATATATATGTTTTTAAGAATAAAGAAGAAAAAAACAACAAATTCAAGATACTGCTTGTTTTGGAAGGAAAAGAATGAAAACAAGGAAGAATATCCAGGGAACTTCAATTATACATATTTCTCCTTTAATCTGGGTGGTGGATACCTACATGATTTTTATATCTTTGTATGCCCAAAACACTTCATAATTTTTAAAAATTAAATTCACATCAAGAGGCTTGCTGGTGGTTCTGTTGATAAACTGGAGAAGGGAGTCTTCTAACAATTACTGTCATCTCTAAACAAATATGCTGACAGAGAAGTGAGGATTTCCCCATCATTGGTGCTATTTAAGCAGACGTAGATGACTTCCTCTAGAAGATGCTATAGAGAAAAGGACCATTAATGTCCCATTTACCATTATCTGTCTACCACAGAGCCTACACTTAAAATATACTTAACATTTGTTGAACAATGACATTTTGAAAAGCATTTATGGAAAGCCTTTTTAAATGCTTGTGGTAGAAAATTGAAAACAAAAGATACTCCTAACGCCTAGTAACAATTAAAAATATTAACTTATATTTACCAATGAAGATTAAATAGGATGAATTAGAATATAGGAGATTGGAGAAGGGAAAAAGCAACCTTAATTAGATTCAGAGACTATTCCAATAAATTCCACATGATAACTAGCCTTTGAAGGGTGCTTTATAGTTTACTCATGTTAGTTAATATTCACAATAATCCTGCAAGGAATAGTTTTATTACATTCTATCAATTAAGAAATTGAAACTGAGAAAGATTAAATGACTTGCCCAACCAATATCTTACAGCCAGTTAGTGCCAAGGCTGGCACTAAACATAGGTCTCCTATGACACAAATTCCTTCATCTTTCTGTGGCACAAGTAACCACACTCATACGATAAGGGAACTCCATTTCCAGGTCTGTCAACAATCTAAAGACTTGAGCTCATACGCTCAAGTCCCTACAGAACTTTACACACAGACAGGACAGGACAAGGCACACAGACAGGACAAAAGACAATTTAACATTCTGAATTAATTGTATCAATTCTTTCCCTGTCTCCCAACTTTATCTTCTAATGCCATACAATGCACATACACCCAATGTCTTAGTTAGGGTTGCTTAACAAAGACACCATAAACTTGGTAGTTTAGACAACAGAAATGTATTCCTCACAGTTCTGAAGGCTGAGAAGTCCAAGAGAAGATGCCAGCCAATTCAGCATCTAGTAAGGGTCCTCTTCCTGGTTGCAGACAGACCTGCTTGCTATATCCTCACATGGTGGAAAGAGAGATCATCTCTCTTTGTCTCATTTTATAAGGGCACTAACTCCATTCATAAGGACTTCACCATCATGACCTAATTACCTCCCAAAGGCTACACTTCCAAATACCATCACACTAGAGATAGGGATTTGACATGAATTTTGGGAAGACACAAACATTCAGACAGTAGCACCCTGTCTCTAAGTCACTAATCAATCCCACTAAGGAAAAACTGGAGAAGATATGATGCCACAGCTCCTAGAATTGTTACCAATTGCCACACTGGGCTATGAAAAAAAAGAAATTTAGGTCAAAATCACATTCATGCCACAAACCCCTGCAGAACCCCACAGAAGAGCATAGATGGACTTAAAGTAAGCTGTCCTACCATGCCCATCCCTCTTTCTGGCAACTGGAACATGTTCTCAGAAGCACTGTAAGGAGTGGAAGGTGACACATGGCAGCCTAGTGCTGGAGTGACAGCTGGAATGGACAGCAATACCTGGCCCACCCTCACCCACATTTTGACAGCTGGACCACAGTTTGGTAAGGAACATTAGCGGGACAGAAATCTGAACTTGCATCCTCTCTGCTCAATCCTAAACTAGTTGAGGGATCTTGGATAAATCACGAAATGTATTCAGGACTGAACTTCAACTAGTATAAAGTCAAAAGAAAGAAGATGGCCTCTAAATGTCCAAGAATCTGCCACCGTCCACCTCCCACTTGAGCTCAGGACTGGCCCAGGCTATGCCTGCAGGCTCAGCTCACACACTCAGCGGATGTTTCCTGAACCATCCATCCATCAACAAGACTGTATTTATGGTTAGCCCTAACAAGCATGATTAGGGGCTAGTTCTCTAATTCTGTTTTACAGGTTTTGTGGGCTCCAGGGGAAGAATAAATCAAGCGGGAGTTTACCAAGTCTCACTCAGAACACACCATCGACATTTAAATGAGACCAGACTCTGAAAAACAAGCAAATATCGCTCTCCCCACCAGTCCATCAGCTGTCCCAGTGGGAGATTAGAGTCAATGGGATTATAAGCATAGGAAAGAAAGATCAGAGAACCAACCCATGTTTATGATGCCACGAAGACCACTCCAACAGACAGCCAAGTCCACTTTCAGAGTTAGGCAAGAAAGAATATGCAAAAGCCCTCTCCTCCTCCTGAGGGGGCAAGAACTCAGTCCCACCCACCAGTTGAGAGTCCAGCTGTGTACTTGCCAAGAGTGTGGGTCTCACATACAATGTGCACACTGACATAGCTGGCTTTGAGGAAGACCAGGAAGGTTACAGACAAGCACTTTATACTGAGTTCTTAATAAGTCACAGTTCTACCGGGCTGCCAAAAGGAACCTTAGAATCCATCATCTATCATCAAGTCCTAAAAGACAGAAAATTTTACTGTAGGCCCTGTTCACATTAACTGTTTTGTACTACTGCTTAATGTTTTCAAGAATGTCCAAAGTATCTCCTCCCATTAAACTGTATGTGGCCTAAGGGAGAGAGAAAATGCCTGACATACACCTACCTATTGCCCTCACCACCAAAAATACTGCCCACACGTGAAAAAGCACTATCCACACCTCTGCCAGGATAATTCTGGAAAGTCCACAGCATATACCAACCTTGCACAACACCTTATCTACATCACATGAACCTTGCAGTCAACAATGTCTTGTTCAAGGTTACATCTCCAACACCTAGCCCTGTGCTCGGGGCTTGCTACAATACCAATAAGTACTTACTGACTGCATGCATGAAATCCTCTTCCATGATCACCCCATCTTATTTGGACACATTCCCATTTACCTGCTGCTCAGGTAGGGGAGATACTCCTATCAGAACAGCTCTGAGGGGCAGCCTGCAATCTACTAGGGGCTCAGAGTCCCAGTTCCACTGGCAACTGCCTTTCCCTAGCTAAGAGATGTTATGATATTTCGCAGCTAATACTTAACTCCCCAACCTGTAAGTGGAAATAATAACTATCTCAAACAAAGGATCTGAAGATCAAACACGGTAATTAAAGTGTTTGGGAAACTGTAAAGGAAAATAGGCTGGGATAGGGACGAGGGAAGTAAAAGATGAGAATAAAAGCAGCAGCCGAACACATGCCTCTTCAAGGAGCCATTTTTTGGCAAAATACACTTCTCTTGTAGTCTTCCCTCATTTATACCACTATCACGGTACTAAAGAAGAATAAAGGCTTGTACTGGTGAGTGTAGAAGGAGTACTCCTCAAATCCTTCTATTTCATCCAGGAAGGCTTCCCACATGCACCTTCTCAGGATCTGTGGCATATAATGTAGTACTCAACACACGTGGTGGATGAGTTTGTTCATCTTTTCATGTATTAGTCCCACTTCTCCAAACAGATTCATTCAATGCACATACAGTGAGCACAATTCATGTACCAAGCACTGGGCACACAAATATGAATTACTATCTTCTTGGCCAGAGAAACAGAAAGACCATCAAGAGAAAATATATTGAGATGAACAAATGTCAATTCATTAAATCTTCAATTATTTAATATTTAATGATCAAATTAACGTTAATATGTTAATTATGTTAATGTTAACATTTTTATGTGTGCCTATATTTTAAGAAAATCCACTAGCTGAAACACTTCTTAAGCTGAAACTTCTTAAAACAAAAGAGTGAATACCCTTGAATTTACTCTAGAAAAGGCATCTTCACTTTACCATAGTCTGTTTACTCATTACTCAACAGGGAGGCCAGAGCCCGAGACACTGGAATGTGGCATGGAAAAGTTTAGGACGGCCTGCAAGGCCAATCCTGCCCTGTGTCGGATCAACAAACAGCCTTGGACAAGTCCTCACTTCCATCTCTTTGTACTTCAGTCCCCTCATCTGTGAAGAATGGAGCTGACTGAGAACCTAAACCTTAGAGGTGGTCTCTGAGGTCCCTTCCAACTCCAACACTCTGGGATTCCACATTTGATCCTTCCCATACATCTCCCACACTCCCCCCCCCCCTTGCCCCAGCAATGTCACATCCCGATTACTTAATGCCCACATCCTGGTTGACAGATCAATTAGAGCAAACAGCAAGACTGCACAGCGCTCCCCGTGCACCCGGGCTGTGCAAAGTGCCCTCTCTCTGAGGCGTGGGAGGAGGGAACTTGTGATCTTTCCTCCCTGAGCTGCTCATCAATTTGTTGCTCAAACGTAACTACACGTAAGCAGGATGTATTCATTACTTGTCTTATCTTCTCAAATATTTATACCTTTTGCTGCTCCCTGGCGGGGGTGGGGGGATTCTTTTAAAACGTCAATCAACAACTTGCTGTCTTGTACTGAAAACAAAAAGTGATACCCCAATTCTGGGGAAAATGGTGGCAATATATTTATCAAGTCTTCCACAATCTCTACAAAATATAAAGCAACTAAGTAGCAAAATTAAAAACGCATGGATAACACTCTACAAAATTTGGTGACAAGGTATCCCCAAGGAGCCCCACAATACAAGCAGATGGAGACAAATCACCAATAGCCAGCATGATACTGGTGTCTACCTGGGAAAAAAACAAAGCAAAGCAATAGGGCATGTGATGAACTTGAAAGAGGAGAGCCTCAACAGAGCCGACAGGGAAAACTGGAGAACTGCAGCTGACATGGGAACTGCATGGGACCCACAGAGAGGTCTAAAGGTCTGGGGCCCCTATGAACCCTCAAAACTGACTCACCAGGACAGGACCCCACACGGAAGAGGAAATGCTGAGAACAGAATCAAAATGGAGCAGGAGAGGCAACAGAGACAAAGGAAAGCAAAGGCTAGGATAAAAGTGGGAGATGGAGACAGAGCCACCACATTTTTAAAATCTACATGAAAACAAGAGGAGCTCTGTGAAGTTAGAAAAGCTACCAAACCAAGCCTCCTTTTGAAAATTCAGGAAAACTAAGTTAACATAAAAATTAACAACAGAAAAGTAACAAGGTCCAATCCATAGACATTTCTATCAAAAAAAAAAAAAAACAGAGAATAAGGAGCAAAATAGCATCCCTAGAGATATGTGACAATGAAAGCATGCCAAAAAGGCACTTTAAAAACAGATAAAAATATAACATTTTAAAAAATAAGCTAAAATTATTTTAAATTATGCAAGGCATGGAAGAACAACATAAATTAGAATTAGAAAAATTCAGAAATAAAATGACAGAACTCAAGAAAGTATGGGAAGTAAAAAAAGAAAATTATTTTAGAAATGAAAGGCTAAACTAGAAGGAACTCAAGAAAAAATAAACCTAAAAAATGCCTGCAACTTAGGCAAATTTTTTAAATTAAAAAGAAATATAGAAAAAAGACAAAAGGATTTAAAAGTGAAAAATGTTTTTATAATCACTATACAATAAACCAGTTTATTACAGATTAAAACAAATCATTTTTCATTATTTATATTAATGGGATGCAAACAGAAATATTGGATACTTTTAAATGGCAGATAACCACAAAATTACTTATTTTTGATAGTATATTGAGTTTTATAATTGCAAGATATGGACAGTGTAAAATATTCTTACAAACAATGCACCTCAAACAAAACGAGACCATACTGTAATGATTCACTATGTTGTACTCAGTAGACATTTATTGAATACGGAAATTATCTCTTTTTCTCCCCAATTAACCAGTATAATGTTTTGCCCATACTAAGAGCTCAATAAATATTTGCTAGACAATCTATGAAAGAATTGAGATGAGCTGGGCCCTCTTAGCTGGATGTCAAGTATAATTGGAATTTACCATCTTTTTGTTCTTTACAGGCAAAGCCTAGACTACAAAAACCAAAATTAAAAAAATTCTCTAAAAGGAATCATTTCCCCATAATATTTCTTACTTATATTTGCAAGCAAGCAATCTGAGATTTTTAAAGATGCCAGTTTTTCATTCTGTAAAAGTGACAAATATTGAAGACAGGCAAAGAAGAACCAACATACGGATAAGAGGGGTTCCTGAAGAACAAAACCAAAACCAGGAAAAAGAACTCTAAAAATAGTGATTTGTGAAAACTTTCCTGAAAAAAAAAAAAAAAAACTTTGAAATCTCATACTGGAAAAGCATATTGTATACCTGAAAATACTGACTCCGAATATCAAAATATACTCTAGTAAAATTCCTGAACTTTAAAAAATAAAAAAAAAAAAGATAATTTGGGCATCTAATTTTAAAAGTATACAAATTATAGGAAAAATAAAAATTAGATCATATGGAGTAACATTTAAAATAAAGAAATTATGAACCAAAGATTTTATCTTTAGCAGTTTTGACCTTTCACATACAAAGAGCACAGACAAAAGGTTACCAACATGCCAAAATATATACATACATACACACACACACATCAAGAGAATACTGTTCCCATCAGCACTTCCTAAGGATACTAGAGAAGAACTTCAGATGACCAAAATGACTAGAAACATGAATATTAAGTTTTGGAAGTATTAAATAATACAGTTATTGAAGAGCTAAGTGGGCGTTAAAAGGGAACTATTACAATGTGTAATAGCTGTATAATTCTGCTAAGTAACTATGGCTACTGTAACAAATTACAACAAAGCTGGTGGCTTAAAACAACAGAAATTTATTCTTTCACAGTTCTGGAGTTCAAAAGACCAAAAGCAGTTTCACTTGACCTAAACCAAGGTGCTGGCAGGCTGCACTGCCTCCAGGGGTTCTAGGGGAGAATCCATTCCTCCCCTGTTCCAGCCACTGGAAGCTGTCAGCCGTCCTTGGCTTGTGGCTGCATCTCTTCAATCTCTGCCTCTGTGGTTACACTGTCTTTTCCTGTTCTGTGTGTAATCTCCCTCTGCCTCCTTCTTATAAAGACAATCCTGATGGTATTTAAGGCCCACTCAGATAATCCAGGACAATCTCTCCATCTCAAGATTCTTAACTTCATCACAAATGCAAAGTCTTTGTCTTATAAAGTAACATTCACGGGTTCCAGAAATTAGGACACGAATACTTTTTGAGGGGACATTATTCAACTTACCACAATGATACAATATAACCATTTTTTAAAATTGTGGAGAAGGATAGCATATTCATGAAAAATATTTTGGACTGTTTCCAGTAATCATAATTGGCGCTGGTGTTTGTGTTCTTATTCTGAGACTGATGACTGTGTACTGTGAGATAAAGCAAGTAATTATGGGATATTTGATTCTGTCATTCCCTATCTACTTAAAAACCAAAATTCTCAGTGTGGATGAAAGAACAGATGAAATGTAGCAGAGGTTAAGTAAAAATCTTCTAGTCTTGAATTCTAATTGGAAATACCAGTATGAACTCACAAATGTGTTCATATCTTGCTCCCTTCATTCTTGCTCCCTTTCCTTATAGGCAGTTTCCCAGCTCTACTAGGAAAGACCTAGAAACAATGGCCAACCCAATAAAAATTAGCATCCCTGGTGCCCAGATGATAGTCTTGAAATACCATTTTGCATTAAAAGATACCAGGTCTTCCTGGAGAAATGACTAATTTCAGGTCTGAGGCAGAAAACTCGAGAGTGGAAAAGAGATGGAAATGAAGGAGAATGAGAGGGCCCTCACTCCCAGCACAGGGAGAGGGAAAGACAAGCCCTCTGGCCCGAACGAGGTGCCAGTTCCCAGACTGTATGTATTCATAAAGGAAAAGAAGGGGAAGGAGGCAGCTGCTCAGCCCCGGACTCATGGCCAGAGTGTCCACACAACTTTGAGGAAAAAGAGAACTTTGACCTACAGACTTTGAGTATTCTAGCCTCAGGGAGGAAGCCATCACCACCGTGTGGGTGCACACCTCCAACCCACTTGGCCTGATGCCATTAAACATTCCCAAACAACCTTCTGATCAAAATCTGCGCCCTCCTAACCCACCACCCTTTTACCTAGTTGTAGGGACACAAGTGCTGGTTTTGCATCTGCAAGAATATCCAGTAACTCATTTAATCGTATACCTCATTGTAAATCCATAAAAAGGCATTCTGGCCTAATAAATCAGGCTTGATGATCTGGATAACCCAGGTCTGCTCCTAAGTATCCCTATTCTATGTGTACATCCGCAGTTCTCCTAGCTGCACACGACAATCACCCTGGAGCTTTCAAAATTACAATGACGGTGGCAGCCCAGCCCAGGTGTACGAAGTAAGAATCTAAGGGCAGTGGGTATCCTTATTTCCTAAGCTCCCCAGGTGATCCCACCGTGCAGCTGGGTCCCAAAGCACTGTTACACGAAATTAGGTTTCTGAGGCAGCAAGATTCAGGGCTTGCCCTTGAACGGTGGGCAACAAATGTCACCTTTTAAAGCCAAGATGCTGGCCCCCTGAGCAATCCCTGGGGCTGTGAGGCACACACAGGTCTGTTTCTGCTTGAATTTCTATGAAATTCAAGATCGTGATGCTGTCTTTTTTTTTTTTTTCCTTTGCCTTTCTGCAGAATTTGACCCTGTAGCTGCTGCTTTTCAAAACTCTTCTCCTCTGGCTGCAATAGGGCAAAACTGATGACTAAGACTTTAAAAGATTTTTTTTTTTTTTCACAGAGCAGCAAAAGGTATAAATATTTGAGAACATAAGACAAGTAATGAATACATCCTGCTTACCTGTAGTTACATTTGAGCAACAAATTGATGAGCAGCTCAGGGAGGAAAGATCACAAGTTCCCTCCTCCCACGCCTCAGAGAGAGGGCACTTTGCACAGCCCGGGTGCACGGGGAGCGCTGTGCAGTCTTGCTGTGCAGTCTGGCTGTTTGCTCTAATTGATCTGTCAACCAGGATGTGGGCACTAAGTAATCGGGATGTGACATTGCTGGGGCAAGGGGGGGGGGGAGTGTGGGAGATGTATGGGAAGGATCAAATGTGGAATCCCAGAGTGTTGGAGTTGGAAGGGACCTCAGAGACCACCTCTAAGGTTTAGGTTCTCAGTCAGCTCCATTCTTCACAGATGAGGGGACTGAAGTACAAAGAGATGGAAGTGAGGACTTGTCCAAGGCCGTTTGGTTGATCCGACACAGGGCAGGATTGGCTTTGCAGGCCGTCCTGAACTCTTCCATCCCACATTCCAGTGTCTCGGGCCCTGACCTCTCTGCTGAATAAAGAGTAAACAGACTATTAGGAAGTGAGAAAAGTATACACCGGAATGGGGAGGTGGGGGGAGTGGCTGCATCCCTCCCACATCGCATATCCAAGGCATCAAGACTTCTTCCTTGGAGGAGGGGGTGAGTCAGCAGTCTCAAGTGTGTGCTTCAGGCATATTTTTAATGAAAAACAACTTCAAGCTGCCGTTGGAAAGAGGAAATAAAGAATCACTAAGAGGCATCACTGTCATGAGGCAGTTGACATGCGTGGGACTCCAAGGACGTTGGCCTTACTAAGGAACCAAATCCTTGCTGAATTCCATCCACCCCTACATGACTTCACTAAATAGCTACTAAATCCCAGACCCTCTCTGTCAGCACTGCAGAAAATACAAAAGTTCAGCCAGCTTTTGGGGGGCCTATACCAAGACAAGTATACAAATAACACTAAGATTATGAACCAAATGTGCTATTGCAATTCAAGGAAGAAAACATATATAGTTGGGAGAGGAGGAGAAACTAGTATTTGATGAGCTCAGACTCATAAAATGAGGATGGAGCTGGTGTATTCATCTAGACATACAACAAATCCAGCTTCAGGCCACAAGCTAGTTGATCTTTAAGTAGAAGAAAAACCCACACCATAAAAATCTTTACCATCTTGCCAAAGGAATGGCTGGGAGAGGAAAGTCATTAAAAACTACATTCTCTATACAAACCTGCTTTGCGAAATACAATCAGCGTGACTTGGATGACAGTTGGGCTGGGCAGGGGAAGCAGAATTTCTATGTTGGGTAAGAGCCATGCTGGGGATCCCACTCCTGGCCAAGGCCCCCAGGTACACATGGTAAGGAGCAAAACAGTATACCTATGCCCAATGACATCAACTTCATGCATTCATTTGTTCATTCAAGATCAATAACATGCCTATAATGCATCAGGCACTGTGCTATGTTCTGGAAATTCAAAAGCAAATTGGATATGGTGCTTGTTTAAGGACTTCACAGACCAGGGGGAACCGCTCCAGGTAGGTGGGGGGTTAGGGTAGCCAGGGAAGGTATAGCAGACAGACATAACTGCTATATTGCAGTTAAGCATTAACAAAAGCCCAGTCACACAAAGGAAGATGCTGTCTAGTATCCCAAACAATCTAATTCGCCTCAGAAAGCCATTATGGATTTGTCACCAGTGACTTATGGAATCTCTGAAGTTTTTATATTTCAGCAACTTCCACGAAGAGATTGAGAGGGAGGAAAGGACTTCCTAATACTAGCTTTCTGAACTATCTACTGTCTATTATTTTACACCCTTTACTAGCATCTCACTCGCCCTGTTCTCGTTTCACAGAGGGGCTTCACATAAACACAGATTTGTTCTCATCATTTCAACTAAACAAACCTGAAAGTGCTAAATCTCAAAAGCCAAATAATATGCTTGCTGAGGTATGAGATAGTAAAGGATACCAGGACTGCTCTAAAAAGAGAACTCAACACAGGGCATTAGGATGTGTGTACAGCTGAGGACCCAACCCATTATGGGCAGCTTAGGACAAGATACACAGACAGGCAAGTTAAACCACCTTCCAAGCTCACTCAGTTCAGATACTGAGTAGCCTCCAAATGAATGGTGACTAAAACTTTGTCAGGTAAGTTGTAACAATTCCCTTAGACGTAAGTTCCTTCAAAGTAAAGACTATTTAAGTCTGTATCTCTTCCCCTTCCCAAATACGGGCTGGCCTAAGACCACAACATATATTATAGTATCAAGGCTCTTTCTTCGTCATTTCTCCAACATCCATCCCTTCATTTCCACCCCCACCACTGTCATCCTGATTCAAGTCCTCACACCTGGACTTTAGCGCTTAGTCCTCAGTCTCTTTTCTAGTTCTACAACAGCTCTTACCCATTTCCTCTTCCTCACACACGACTGTGTACACATAGCATCCCCTACAAACACACATTTCTGTTCCTCGATGTTGACGAGATTAAATCACATCTCTCAAGGCTGGTATTTAAAGCCTCCTGGGATAGGTCCTCATATCCCTTGGTTATTTCTCCTTTATCTATGGTTTTAACATTTCCCTTAAAAAAAAAATAATAAAATCTATGTTGTATATAAACCCTCCTCTCCCTCACTCATACCACAAAACCACCAAACCCCTTCCCTTTGACTTAACTAAAAAGCTCCCCATTCCCTTCTGATACATGTGGCGGTCTCCCCAAACTAAAAGAGCATCCCTTATACCCCTAGCAACTCCACAGTGGGACAGGACTCCAGTTCCAGCCACCACCATCGCCCAACCAAAGTACAGGATGAGCTTCCTAAACTGCCCCCTCCAACCTGCTCTCTATACAGAGCTGCCACAGATATTTTTAAACCTCAAGAAGCTTCATCAAAACCCTGAAATAGGCCGGGTGTGGTGGCTCACGCCTGTAATCTTAGCACTCTGGGAGGCCGAGGCGGGAGGATCGCTCAAGGTCAGAAGTCCAAAACCAGACTGAGCAAGAGCAAGACCCCATCTCTACTATAAATAGAAAGAAATTAATTGACCAACTAAAAATATACAGAAAAAAATTAGCCAGGCATGGTGGCCCATGCCTGTAGTCCCAGCTACCTGGGAGGCTGAGACAGGAGGATCACTTGAGCCCAGGAGTTTGAGGTTGCTGTGAGCTAGGCTGACGCCACAGCACTCTAACCTGGGCAACAGTGAAACTCTATCTCAAAAAAAAAAAAAAAAAAAAAATCCTGAAATACCCCTTCCAAAGCCACTAGCTGCCTCCAGAAACTGTCCTAGGTCCCAGGAAGAATATAAAAGGATGAGCTCTACCCCATCACAGCAGTGCCCCACACTCTGCAGAAGAAAGTTCTGGGGAACATCTGTGTGTCTGAAAGTAGGGCCTCATTTCAGCATCAAAAAGCCTTGGTTTGATCTTGTCCAAGCATTGGATGTAAACTTGGACAAGTAACTTGATTTGATGGAGCCTCAGAAGCCACAACTATACAAGGGGGAAAGTAACATCCATCTTGCAGCACAGTTGGAAAAATTAAACCAGAAAGTTTATAAAACACCTAGCAGAATACCCAGTACATAGTTATGTGCTCAATACATAATATCCTGTGTCTGCCTTTCCATGTGTCAATATCTTTCCAGACAGGCTCATTTCCTTCAAGTCATCATCTTGTCTCATCTCTGTGACCTTCAGCACCAATCACTGTGCCCTAAACACAATAAACGCACAATAAATGTTTTCTATATAACTAGATCCATTTCTGCGTCTGCTTTTAGTGATGCATATAATGGGAACAGAAGTCAGACTCAGAAAGGACTGTATGGAGAAAAACATCTAAAGAGAATGCAAGAAATCTGTGGGAGGAAAGTGGATACAAGTGAAGTAAGAATTTATGAGGGAGTACACAATGATTCATAAAGACCACCATTTGGGAAGGGCCCCAGATTCTCTTGGTCTTCCCACCAAAACTACGCTGTCTGCTCCAATGCTTTCACCCTGTGGTTCTCAATTTTGCTGCTTGATTGGATTAGAATCACCTGGGGAGCTTTTAAAACTCACAATAAGAACTCCCACTTCCAGAAAGATAGAATGTACTTTTCTCTGTTTCTCCTAAGGACAACCAAAAACTCCAGACACTACACACAAAACAAGCCCAAGACGACTCTGAAAGATGGAGAGAAAGAGGCAGAACAGCAAGGGAC
This sequence comes from Mirza zaza, assembly GCA_008750895.1. NCBI lineage: Eukaryota > Metazoa > Chordata > Mammalia > Primates > Cheirogaleidae > Mirza > Mirza zaza. Next base: position 28,987 of record VSMD01009160.1, on the reverse strand, counting down.
CTCAGCACCCAAGGAACGGCAGGCACAGCAGTGAGCTGCCCCAGGGCTTTCCCTTCACCTCACATATCCCAGACTCCTTGCTGGAGAAGCCAGAGACACAGACAAAACAAAAAGGTCCAAGGAAAGCCTGCTCTCTCCAGCCAAAGGACGAGGAAAGGGGCAGCATAGCATGATAAAAAAAAAACTTTTAGGCCAGGCACGGTGGCTCACACCTGTAATCCTAGCACTCTGGGAGGCCGAGGCAGGCGGATTGCTCGAGGTAAGGAGTTCAAAACCAGCCTGAGCAAGAGCAAGACCCCCGTCTCTACTATAAAGAAATTAATTGGCCAACTAATATATATAGAAAAAATTAGCCGGGCATAGTGGCACATGCCTGTAGTCCCAGCTACTCAGGAAGCTGAGGCAGGAGGATTGCTTGAGCCCAGGAGTTTGAGGTTGCTGTGAGCTAGGCTGACGCCATGGCACTCACTCTAGATTGGGCAACAAAGTGAGACTCTGTCTCAAAAAAAAAAAAAAACTTTTAGGTAGTAACAGCTCTACTCCAGACAAACCCCATAGAAAAAAATGTGCCCCACCCCCACCCCCAATAGGCTAGGGAAACTAGACGCCCTCACCAGGATGTAATAAGATGCTCCAAACTCACCTCCCTTCTGGTGGTGTCAGGGAAGACCAAGTGGGGAGCCGGGACATCTAGCCACCTAGCATGACAAAGCTGCCACCTCCTCCTCCTCGCTGGGGTGTCAGAGGAGGCCTAGTGTAATCAAACTCTCACCAGCACGCAGTGGTAGTGAGGCCACAGCATCGGTGGTGGTCACGTGGGAAACAGTGAGGCACGCCTGCCCCTCCCAACCAGGGTGGTACCAGCTGAGGCCTAGTGGATAACCTAGACTTCCACCCTACCTGACAGTAATGAGCCAATGACCCCCCCCTTCCCTCCCCCTGCCAGAACCATGGCAGAGGAGTCCTGCTGGAAGATTTAAATAAGATCCAGAGTCTCACAACATAATACCGAAAATGTCCAGATTTCAATCAAGTCATTCATCATTCCAAGGACCAGGAAAATCTCAACATGAATGAGAAAAGACAATGAATAAATAGATGCCCATGCCAAGATGACAGATCTGTTAGAACTTCCTGACAAGGATCTTAAAGCACCCTCATGAAAATGCTCCAACAAGCAATTATGAATAGGCTTTGAACAAATGAAAACACTGAAGGTCTCAGCAAAGAAACAGAAGACATAAAACTCCCAATGCCTAGGCTGCACCCCATACTAACTAATCAAAATCACTGGGAGTGCTCGGCTATCAGTTTTGTGTTTTTATAACTCCCCAGAGGATTCCAATCAGTAGCCAAGTTTGAGAACCAGTAGCTCTAAAGCCACGGTTCTCAGACCAAGGTGTCTATCACAATCACCTGGAATGACAAAGACACAGACTCAGGCCCCAAGCTACCTCAACAAGCCTGGGCCTCTAGCCTTTATTAGTTTTCAGGTGATTCTTACCTATTCCCAAGACTGAGAACACCTTCTCTAATTAATCAAAGGAATGTTCAGGTGATTCCCTTCATTTGTAAAGGCTCCAAAACCCTTGACCCCAAGGAATAAGGAGCTACATTAAGTGACCTGGAAGGAGGAGGTAAAGTTTTCAATCATAATTTGCATATGGATGGATGCCAACAATATAATGTTTTTAACGTGAGCTGCCAAATTTAAGAAAATCCACACACATTGAAGATCCAGTTTGAAAATGCAGTTATAGTAGAGGTTGTGTGTGTTTATGGGAACAAGATAATGTTACCTGTCACTTGGCCCACAGGAGACATTAATCTTCCTCCTGGCAGAAAAAGAAAATGCTTCCACGTGAGTGCCTCTTCCCATCCAAAGAGACCAACACAAGAAAAGGAAGAGTTTATAGTCAAGATAGAAAAAAAGGACACAACCAGGGAGGTGCTTTTCCATCATGTATGGCAGGCTGAGATTTCCAACCCAAAAGGCAACATGGCCTGGACTGAAAGTTTTTCAGCATTAGTACTCTCACAGAGGGACACTGGGGCCTCTGAGTGGAGAGAACTAGTCTTCAGAAGCAAAACAGAGCTGGGAAAGGCAAGGAAGAGGGTGTGGATGTTGAGGGGGGTGGAGCACCACCGTTGGACAGGAAGTGCCTGGGCAAGAGTCCAGCAAAGAATAACACTCTCCAGGAAGGAAGGGCCTCCCAAAGCTCCTCCCCTGCCTGCTCTCCAGCAATTTCACTTGCAAATGCCTCATATCCGTATCTAGACACCATCAACATGGTCCAGAAGGGTCTTTTCAGGTGGCCCACTGGCACGGAGCAGCAGACCAGCCCCTGGGTCACAGACACAGCCTCAAAGGGAAGGGCTAAGATCACCTTTGACAGACCATTTACCCATTCAATCCAACCAAGGGAGATAAGCCTCAGTATCCCCATCTGCTAAACTGGAACGGTACCACCTACCCTCATGGGCCACGGTAAATTATGACTAAATTGGTTAATATATGTAAAATGCTTAGAACGATGCACAGGATGTGTGGAGCGCTTGATAAACATGAGCTCTTGGTTTTCTAAAAGATAATATAAGGCTGGGCGCCATGGCTCATGCCTGTAATCCTAGCACTCTGGGAGGCCGAGGAGGGAGGATTGCTCGAGGTCAGGAGTTCAAAACCAGCCTGAGCAGGAGCGAGACCCCCGTCTCTACTATAAATAGAAACAAATTAATTGACCAACTAATATATAGAGAAAAAATTAGCTAGGCATGGTGGTGCATGCCTGTAGTCCCAGCTACTCCAGAGGCTGAGGCAGCAGGATTGCTTGAGCCCAGGAGTTTGAGGTTGCTGTGAGCTAGGCTGACACCACGGCACTCACTCTAGCCTGGGCAACAAAGCGAGACTCTGTCTCAAAAAAAAAAAGATAATATAACACAGGAGTTAACAGTGGACACCCTCAGCCAGACTGGCTGGGTGTGACTCCAGGGTCTGGGGATCTATCCGTTAACAGACGTGGACCGAGAGCAAGTCACTCTTCCTCACTATGCCTTGGCTTCCCCATGTGTAAAACTCCGATGACAGGACCTTAACTCACATGGTTGTTGGGAGGATTAAATTAATCGTTTCATAGAAGAGCTTGGCAAAGTGCCTGGAACACAGTAAGTGCTTTTTAAATGACAGTGATAATTATGTTAAGCTTTCTGTGATGTGGCCAGCATGAGGCAGGTATGTGGAGAGTCCCCTTGGCCCTTGAGGAGCTTGTAGCCTAGAAAAGGAGACGAGGAATGCACACATAGAACCAGCAGGAAAGAGCAACACAGAATATGAGATGCACCGTAACTCCAAAAGCATGCAAACGGCATCTCTCTAATGTGCTCTCCTGTCTCCTTTCTCTCTCTCCAATACACTCTCACAGGCTAATGGCGTTCAGCATGTTCTGAATACAGGGTGCACTGGGTGTCAAGTGCCCCGTTCTTGGCCACCCCTTACTCTCAAGAGCCCCTTGGTAGGGATCCTCAGGTCTGATTCGACACTCAAGGCTGCTCATTTAACAAGTTCCCCCTGGAAAGCACTGTAGCTTCAAGAGTAAGTGGAGGTGAGCCCCTCTCCTCTGTTCTCAGGGATGGACCACAATAAGGGTATAAGACACACAAGTCTTGCTGCAGAAAACCAACAGGGTTCCATGCATTGGGGGGGTATAACCCGGTGGGGGGGTACGGGATTCTTAACCCTTTGCACTCGGATGTCGAGTGTGGATAATGTCTAGTGGATAATGAGAAAAAAGCAAGCGAGTGCAAAGGGTTAAGTGTTCCAGCACTCTATGGGCACTGGACTTGCTGGAAGTGCCATTTTAAATAACTTTAAAGCCAGCTGCTCCAGTGCTTAAAAGGAAACATGATGCTGAATATAAAAATTGAAAAGGGAAATGTAAGCATCACAAGGTATAATTAATCCCATGATATACGAGATTCCTCCTGCTTAGATTACCTCTGCTTAAAGAAATATTTATCCAAGAAATTCAGAGAAAGACAAGGGAAGATAGACGACATAGCATGCTTAAGATTCTGTGATTTTTTAATCCTAACAAGGATTAAAAGGTTGGAACAAATGTGATGGGGGCATGCAACAGAACCTAGTTAACCCCTTTTCATTATTTCCCAAGGAAGCTGACAGCTATTTTAAGCCCACAAAGTAGTCATGCTGTCTGATTTGCACTTTAGGAATCAGCGCTGCAGCTAGATTTTTAAAGTAGGCATGTGTAATGAAGATAATACACTACTAGGCCTCCGACTTATAAAAGAACAGAGTACCCTCTGTTCTACTCTAAAGATTAAGACCATGCACAAGTGAAACGTAAATTGCAATTTATAGGACTTAAAAATAATAAAAATAGTAGCCAACTCTGTACCAAGCTGGTGCTAGGCCATTTACATGTATAACTCATTTAATCCTCTCATTAACACTATGAAGTATACGTGTATCCTCTTTTTACAGGTGGGAATGCTAAAAGAGAGATATTAAGTAACTCATACAACATCACACAGCAAGTAAGGAACAGAGCCAGGATTTGAACCTAAACACAGTTTGACTCCTGGATCCACACTATGCTATGCTGCCAATGAAATCACATCACAAAAATTGTAAATAGCAAATTAAAACAAAAAAACCAAAAACAATGAATTAGGAAAAAATGCATCAATTCATTAGTGAGAACAGAAGTTGAAAATATGTTTTTTACATAAACGACAATAAATGACAATTACCTACTCCTAAATTTGGCCATATGCTCTATATGCAGATTCTAATTCCACTGAATATCCATCACTGGAATTTCATTTAATACAGGGAAGAATGCTTACTTGGCAGTTCCACTGGAAGGAAGTGACACTGTGTGAGGCAGGGATGGGGGTGTCAGAAAGATGCCATGCCAGGGGAGTCCCCCAGGTCACCCAAAACCAAGAGTTGCAAAACTAAAGCAAGACAAATGGCTGGGAGGAGAGTGGAGCCACCTAAGACACCCACCACTGGGTGAGGGAGGGCCCTGGCAGTCTTACAGGGAGCATCTCGTTCATTCAAAATGCATTTTCTAAATGCAAGGCACTGTGCTGGGTATCGCACAAGACACAGGGGCAGAGTGACACGGACCCTGACAGTGACAACGTGAAGATGAAAATCGGACAGGGGCAAGCAGCTCTAACACAAAGTGGGGTTTGGCCAGTCTCTTCCACTCAGAGGAGGGACCAGTAACATCCACTTTACTGCGTGACAGGTGAACTTGGTGGGAAATCGCAGGGAGGGCTTAAGGAACAATGAGCACTCCAGTAGGGCTGAAGCACAGGCCGGTTAAAAGGAACTGTTCAGAACAGAGAGCCTTGAATATCATGCTAAGAATTCTGTTCTAATATAGTAGCCTTAGAAACTGTTCATGTTTTTGAGGGGGAGGGTAACTATATTTCAGGAAAACTAACACGGCACGTGTATGGGGTGAGGAGTATCAGAGAACAAATGGGGAGCAGGAGGCCTTCGGAAGGTTGCTGGAGGCCCTGATATGAGGCAGGAGCATCTGAACCAGCCTGAGGTGACGAGTGATGCAACAGCCAAGGCACCTGGATAGAGGTCACCGAGAACATTCAAGAGGACTACGAGCGTGGTGGCTCATGCCTGTAATCCTAGCACTCTGGCAGGCCGAGGTGGGCGGATTGCTCCAGGTCAGGAGTTCAAAACCAGCCAGAGCAAGAGCAAGACCCCATCTCTACTATAAATAGAAAGAAATTAATTGGCCAACTAATATATAGAGAAAAAATTAGCCGGGCATGGTGGCACATGCCTGTAGTCCCAGCTACTCGGGAGGCTGAGGCAGGAGGATTGCTTGAGCCCAGGAGTTTGAGGTTGCTGTGAGCTAGGCTGACGCCACGGCACTCACTCTAGCCTGGGCAACAAAGCGAGACTCTGTCTCAAAAAAGAAAAAAAAGAGGACTTGACAACTGATTTGATGTGGGCTGCGGGAGAGACCAGCCTGGCCACGTAGGTACCTGGTAAACAGCCAGTGAGCCGGCTGCAAAATGAGAGAATTCGAGTAATGCTTCAAAGCCTCAGGCCTGGGTGCCCGAGGGGATGGTGGGGGAGTGAACAGAAGGACGAAGTCGGAGGACAGATCTGGTTTCCAGCTTGTTGAGTAGTGGGGTCGCCACCACATTTGGGTACAGAAGGCCAACAGGAAGCTGGAAACAGAGATCTGGAGTCCAGACTGGAGTCAGAGATCCAGACCTGCGTAACGAAGAGGTGGGAGTGCACAGACTCCCAAGGAGAGGCATGGAGCACTCACGCGCTCAGAGGGAGGAGGAAGAACAGCCAGCAGAGCAGCCTCTCAGGGATGGGACCAGGCAGGGGCCCGGCTGACTGAGAGCAGGTGCAGCAAGCTGAATGAGCCCCTCCACAGGGCACAAGGATGGGCTGCTCAGGAAGAAAAATCAAGAAGAATGAGGACAGAGAAGGGTGGCAGTGGAACAGTTTCCATGTGGCAGCCAGGATGGAAGTCCGAAGGACAGTGCCGGGGACTGAATGGATGTTGAGAAGCTGTATAGAGGGTAGAGCACCCCCTCACATGGCTCTGCTGCGAAAGGAAGAGAAAGACAACATGTTAATTAAAGAAGAGGCGGAGAGAAGAGATTTTCCACCATTCTCAGACAGAGAGGGTGAGACAGCAGTACCCAGGAAGATGGAACCACGTCAAGGTGGGGGTGGGGAGTGAAGGGGGTAATAAAAAAAGACATAGGCAGGCTGGCAGGGGATGGAAGGCAGATGGATCTTAAAAAGAGGGAAAAAGAAAAAAATTGGACTTCAAAATTAAAAACCTTTGTGTTTCAAAGGACATGATCAAGGAAGTAGAAAGCCCACTCACCAATGGGTGAAAAGATTTGGACATCTATCTTGAATCCAGAACATAGGAAGAACTCTTACAACTCAGTAGTAAAAAGAATACCCAGTTTTTAAATTGGCAAAGGATCAGAATGGACATTTCTCCCAAGAAAATATACAAATGGCCAAAAAACACACGAGAAGACGTTCTATATCATTATTCAACAGGGACATGTGAATCAAAACCACAGTGAGATACCACTTCACACTCAGCAAAATGGCTAGAATCAAAAAGTCAGATAACAAGTGTTGGTGAGGCTATGGAGAAATCTGAACCCCGGCACACTGCTGGTAGAAAGGCAAAATGGTGCAGCCACATTGGACGTTCACGTATGGTTAGACATAGTTACCAAGAACCCAGCAATCTCACCCCTACTTACCTTACCCAGGAGAAATAAAAACGAGTCTGCACAAAAATTTGTGCGCATGTTTACAGCATTATTTGTAAAAGCCAAGAAAAGGGAAGCAACCTGGATGTGCATAAACGGATGAACAAAACGCGGTGTATCCATAAGGATGGAATATTATTCGGCCATAAAAAAGAACAAAATACTGATACCTGCTATAACATAGACGAACCTTGAAACATTATGCTAGGGGACAGAAGTCAGTCACAAAAGACCACCATATTATCCCACTTATAAGAAATGTCAAGAACAGGCAAATCTAGAGACAGTAAGTAAAATCAGCAGTTTCTCGAAAAGGGTATAATGGTTCTTTTTGAGGTGATGAAAATGTTCTAAAGTTGACTATACTGATGGTTGTACACATCCCGTGATATATTAAAACCACTGAATTGTATATTTTAAATTGATGAGTTGTATGAAATGTGCATTATATTTCAATAAAGCTATTAGAAAGGAGGGAAAAGGAGAGGAAGAAAGTTCTTTTTCCAAAAACAGGAACAAAGAAGGAAAGTAGCAAAGATCAAGTTTACAGTGCAGGGCAGGAAAGTGTCGAAGTGAAGGGTCATGGTCCCCAGGCTCATGAGGGTGGAGGAGGAGGATAAGGACAGCAAAAGTCACTTGGGAGCTAAGAGTAGCCTCAAGGCAACGAAGGTGTGAGCAGGAGGAGGCAATCATAGCCTAAGAAAGCATTCTGAAAGTTTGAGCTCTGGGAAGCAGCAGGATTATGAGTAAGCAATAATAAACAGTGATTCAAATTTGATTAGGGTCTTGGATATAGATAACTGTCAAAGGTCATCATCACATGTGGCTGCAAGATTTTGACCATTAAAAAGAACTAGGACATTGGGAGCAAAGGAGCTATGACTGCAAGCCATAAAATCATAAAATACATGGCTAAGGTGGAAATAGACTTGTCCATCAAATCCCAAAATATCAGCCATGGAGGAACACTTAGGGACACCTGAAAGGACAAAAAAAAAACAGGTGCCATTTCAGAGCTGCACTGTATCTTTGGGACTCATTGTCCCCCAAAAGTGGTCTGAGCAGAAGATGACAGCGTTGGCATTCAGAGTTTTCCCTACGGACGAAAATATTTTCAAAAAAAAATAGAAAAAAAAAAATTTTTTAAAGTAAAAAAATTTAAAAAAAAAAGAAGACAACAGCGGATTTAAAATGCATCTTAACAAATACATAAGAAAGTGAAATATAGTTCCTCTTTAATGACAAAATCAGAGAATACATCAGGCCCTTCATCCAACTACTGGTTCAGAACACTGGAACACAAGAACCTTAGCCTGGGTGGACAGAGAGAGGGAGGGAGCACAAACACCCAGAATATGGTAGAGGAGGTTCTGAGAGCTCTCTACCTTGCCCTGCAGGCTCAGGTGAGTCAGGGCTACACCATTTACGGTGAGCAAGGAATATATAGCCAGAGAATTCGGTTCCAATCTGACCAAGTGTTCCTAAACTGCAAAATAACTCAGCAATATGACAATATATTCATTGTTTTCAGACCTCCTACAATTGCTAATTTCTTCCAGTTGACAATTTTTTATTGCCAACTATGTATATAACTGATGTTGGGTGCCTGGGAGAGGGATACAGAGAAGCATGTGACAAGGTCATCAAAGAATATTCCATATCACTGGAGAAGATATATGCAGAGAAGAACACAGAATTTTGTGGTAGACTGTGATAGATAGCTTCAGCAATATCTCTCATCCCAAGTGCAATTTTGTAATAGGAGCTTGACACTCGCCCATCAAGAAGCAGAGTTTATTTCTCTTCCCCTATAGTCTGTTTTGACCAACAGAATGCAGCTGAAGTCACTCTGTGTGACTTGAAAGGCCAGACCTTAAGAGTTTCTGCTTTCCTGCTTGGAACACTCCTCCTTGAAAGCCAGCTGCTGTGAGGAAATCCAAGGTGGCCAGTGGAGAGAACAGCCATGTGGAAAACCACCAAGGCACCAGCCAGATGAGTGAAGCCTTCTAGAACCTTCTAGTCCAGCCCAGACACAGGTGAATGCAGCCAAATGAAGGATTCCGTCAATACCACATGCAACAGAAGAACGGCCCGGCCAAGCCCTGCCTGAATTCCAGGCCCACGATTCATAAGCAAATTAAACAGTCATTGTTTCAAGCCACTGAGTCTTGAGGTAGTTTGTTATGCAGCAATAGGTAAGTGAAACCAACTGGAAGGCAGGAAACCAGGAATTACTCCTGGTTCTGTTATTATCTAGCTACGTGACCTTGGGTCAATGACTTCCCCTCTGGACCTCAATTTCCTCCTCTGTACAATGAGAAGGTTGTACTTGGATGAGCTGCGGTGCTTTCCAGCTCTGACCGTTTGTACCACACATGCAGATATCAGCGGACACAAAGAGATACAGAGGGGAGCCACTGCTCCAGGATCAGTGAGCCTAGGAGGAGGTGAAAGAACCATGGACCAGGAGTCAAACGCCCTGGAATGTGAGGATTAAATGAAGCAGCAGCTAGAACAATGCAAGGCACATGGTAAGTGCTCAACAAATATCAGTACCTGACACTTATTAGTTCTGTGACTTTAGACAAGTCAATCTCTGTGATCCCCAAGGTTTTCATCTGAAAAATGAGGATAACACTAATGTTCTTGATTCTATAAGAGGAAAAGTCTTTGTATGTACAAGCCTCATGCAAATCAAAAATCACCTACAAATATAAGACATAACTAACTACATTATTAATACTCTTATTATCCTTTGCACCAATGGCATTAAATCTCTTTCTCAGCAAGCAGAGACAGTTAGTTGATGGCACTCGCCACCAGGAAGGCATACTAGGTCATTGAGAGGCAGGTTCTAAAAGGCTACAAGTTCTCAAGCCATGTGAGATCCGACTACCCACCACCTGCCAGCACCAGTGAAGCAGGTGCCCACGCTGAACACGCAGAGCAGGTATCCCTGCTCTCAGCCCAAAGGAAAATCCAGAAACAACCAAGCATTAAAAGTTTGAATAATTTCCTATATCAGAATCCCAGAAGCCAGCAACCTGAGGATGCCCCACCAGAGAGCTGTGAATCAAACCACTGCCCAGCATACTATGGAGTGGCTATTCCACAAAAACTACTGAATAAATAAGCCCTGGAATTGGAGTCTGAAGTCAAAGCCCCAAGTTTAAATCCTGGCTTTGTCTTACAGAGCTGTGAGCACTAAGGTAGGCAACAACCTTCCCCAGCCTATATCCTCATTCATAAAACAGACATAAGGAAACCCTTCTCCTAGGAAATAGTGAGAATTAAATGAGGTACTGCAGGTGAAAAGACCTAGGATTCTACTTGATAATTAAACAAATGGTTTAAGTAAATAGAACCTCTGCCACCCAGATGCCCTTCCACCCTAGCGCTCTCAATCTCTACAGAACCTTGAAAATGAGTGGCATACATCCAAAGAAACACTCCATCCAACGCTGATTCTGAAAAACTGCCAGCCCTTGGGAGAGAAAGATCTCTGCTCATTTTCCAAGGGTACCTGACAAGGCAACAATAATACATTTGCATTTCACAGCCTCTGCTTTTCCAAAACAAAGGAAGAGTGTAGTGTGGATTTAACCCTGAAATCCCAGTCATCATGCCATCACATGGACGCTGCTCTGTAGGGATGTAGAAACCAGCCAGAGAAGATACTTACCAGGTGCATGGGGGTCAGAAAAGCTTCTGCTTCCACCTCTGCTCAGGTCTTGGCTGGCATGGTATTCAAATGTGCCAGTGTGCAGCATCAATTGCAAAGAGCTGGGAGGTAGGACCTAGTCCCCAAAGTCAGCCTTTGCTCAAGGAAGCCCCACCACTTCCCCTACTGCATGTTCTTGTCCTTTCTTCTCTATCCCAAAGCAGAGCCCTTGGTCCCTATGTCCTAGGTTTAGCACTGGGAATGAAGCTTGCACCAACTGTGGCTTCCCCTCCTCTTACTGACCACCGCTGTCTGCTAATCAGGGAAGTTACTATGGGAACTATATCACACAGCCCCAGACAATTGCTTAGAAAACAAATTGTATGTTTGGCACCTGAAAAGGGAGAGAAAGACCCAAGCAAGCCTCAAGCCCAAAATTTCTCAAAGTCTGTTCACATTAAATCACCTGGAATGCTCATTAAAGGTACATAGTCCTTGGCTCCCCAAAGAGGTATCAGATTAGGATTGGGTCTTAGCAAGAATCAAACTTTTTAATCCCCTCACCTGGTGATTCTTATGCAAACTAGGTTTGAGACCTAGTTGGGAGCAAATGCAGAGGACTGTGAGAAAAGAATAAAAAGGCTTAAAAATACTTTACATCTGATCTCCCATCTTACCCTCATTCTTGCAAAACAGGGCACTTGGTGGGGAACCAGACAGGACAAAAGCCAGTTTCCCAGTTTATTCATGTCAAAGAAAATTAAATCATGACCATGATGAAAATTCATACTTTAAAGAACTGCTCATGAAATCTACAGGCCCGGAAAAAAATTAACCAAAAATTAATCTTAGACCAACCAGATCCACTCCGAGAGATGAGAGAAGTGTGATAAGATCTTGGCTGCAGCCCCACTGTCCCAGCCTTACCCTTACCCAGTAATTCAGCTCTGCATTCCACAGCACGGTTGGATGTCTAAGGGGGGGGGTCCCCCCTAGCTCAAGCAAATATGGCTGGGGGAAGGTTATTCAGGGAGAAAAAAAAAAAGTAAGCTTCACTAACTCACGTCTACATGATAAGGAAAAAAACAATCTAAGGATAACTGACCACACTGGGCACATATCAGACTCTCTAAAAATGTTGTATGAATTGAAGGAAATAGACACCTGATGGAATAATCCTTTCGTGAGACGCTAACAGCCTGCACGTACACAGTCATGAAAGAGAAAAAGGGAACAAAGAGGGAAATTGTCTCCACATTAAAAGTACTACATTAGCAAAACCAGCAAGACCTAACAACCTCCTTGAAGGGGCAATACTTTCTCTCACTCAGTGACAGGCACACGGTGGGTGCTCAGCATTCCTGGGTCTTCACGTCACAGAGCAGGTCAAGTGGCTTGAAGGAAGAGCAAAATCGCTTTTCCACAGGAAGGCAGTCTTTCCTGGTGACGGGCAGTGCGAAGTGCCACTGGGATTTCAGAAACCACAGCTCCTCACTCAGGGAGGAGTACCACACAGGGCTTCTGCCCCGCCCCGCCCCCTGAGGATGGACCTCAGCGCTGAGAATTCCAGTCATCCCCGGTAAATTCTTCAGCAACAGTTCCCTACCAGATGCTGAAACTGAACATTACGCCACAAAACTAGCAAGTGGGCAGCTTCCACCACCACCCCCTTCCATGACTGGCACGTGCAAAAGGAGTCCTGGCAAATTAGGCATCTGGGAAGTGACTCTGACACCTGGAGCCGGTTACCTGGGGTCTTAAAAAAACAAAAAAAAAAAAAAACTGGATTCTTTTCTTCAGTTAGGAAGCAGGCATTCCCCTTTTAAAAGACCTTCCTGAAAGCACCTCTCCCATGGGAGCCTCGCAGGTAAATAACACCAGAGCTTCCTTAAACCAATGCTACAGAACCAGGTGTCCAGGCTGCGCTCACTCGCCGGCTTCTCCTCCTCAGGAGGGATCCGGGAAGTAACTCAATCAGCCCCACGCGGTAAGGATGGGGGAGTCTGCAGGTTGGGGGGGGGGGTGAAACAAAACCGCTCAAACTTTGCAGTTGCTCTTTAGCAGTTCTGGGCAGGAGCTCGCAGAATTATCTACTGAGAAGGGAGAGTCACCCTCCCTAACAGAAAGGCCCCCACGTCGGCCTAACCCACCAGCTCTGGGTCCGGGACGGCTGCGCATCCCGTCCGCTGGGACGTGCCCCTTCCCGGGTGGTACCCTCCCCAGGGGCCCCTCACCTTGGCCTCAAAGCAGATGCCATGCTGGAAGGCGTCCTCGTTGTGCAAGGGGATCCGCAGGTCGTGTCCGTCGTCCACAAGGTTGTACTTGGTCTTGCTGGGCATGGTGACCCGCAGTGGACCTGCTCCTCCAGAGGCGGCGGCGGCTGCAGGAAGGGGCTGGCGAGACCCCGGGGACAGGAGCCGGGAGCTGGGCGCGGCGACGCGTGGCGGGGGCTGGGGGCGCGGTGCCGGGGGCGCCCTGGCCCCTCGGCGGCAAGGCGGCGGCGGCGGGGCCCGGGGCCCGGGGCCCGGAGCGGTGCGGAGGGCCGAGCGGCGGCGGGCGGCGCGAATGCGGGCGACGCGAGCGGCGCCCCGGCCGCGCAATTCCTGCCGGCGAGGAGGGCGGCGGGCGAGGTGGCGGCGGGATCGGGCGGCGCGGCGCCCCGGCTTGCGGAGCGGAGCGGTGGGCGCGCGGCCCGCAGCGGGACTGGGCGCGGCGCCGGCCCCAGAGCAGCGGGGTGGACGGCCCGGGACGAGGAAGAAAAGGCGGCGGCGGCGGCGGCGGAGCGGGGTGCCTGTCACGGAGACGCCGGATCAGCCGCCAGCGAGCCGCTCCTCCTGCGGGGCGGGCCCGGGCCGGCTCCTCCCGCCGCGCGCCGAGGCCCCGCCCGCCTCCGGGTCCGCCCCCGCGCGCCCCGCGCCGCGCGCCGAGCAGGTGAAAGTCCCCGGGGCGCCGCGCCCGCCCGCCCCGCCCGCCCACGCTCCGGCCGCGCGACCCCGGGAACTTCGGCCCGGCCCCGGGCGGCGGGATCTCGGGAACCCAGGCTCAGTCCAGTTTTCGCTGTGCGGTCAGAGTGTGAGCTGGGGTTGCTGATAGCCGGGCAGCGCCGCGCCGGAGTTTTTGTTTTTGTTTTTGTTTTTGCAGAGGGGGAGGGGCGGTGTTTATTGTCTTGTTTTTTTGTTTTACCTGGAAGGCCCAAGTCCCGTCCCAGAGATCCTAAATCTGGGCCTCATTATTTCTGAGCCCCCTTTCTCAGGAGGCAAGACTGTGCCCAAATGGGGAACTGTCTCAGGCGCTTTTTTGTTCCTCTGAGCAGCGATATGTGACTTGTGATAGGGGTTGAGCGGTGCTTTAGGGGAATATTTAAAAGCCTTGTGGAAATGCGGTAGGCAGAAAAGGAGTACTGAGGACAAGAGAATCCAGAACATTTTTATGCTCTTTAACAACCGTCTACAACTGAGTATGCACTAAATGAGCTTCCAAGTTATTTCCGGCTCATAGTATATTACTGTTCCTATTGTATTAATAGTAAATGCTTGGGTTCAACTTGCCTATTGTTAAGAAAGGGGCCTGTTCACTTTTCTCCTTTACATCAAGAATTTTTGAGACAAGTTGCCTAATTATTTCCGACTTGGAAGAGATTGGATTAATGGAAGGGTTGAACCTATATGTTCAGTTTCTTAACAGTACAAAATGTGCAAATGAAGAAGCTGTAAGAGGAGTTAGTGACTGCGTATTCATTATCTGTTAAACACCATAGGTGTTTAACATGATACATGAGATACATGATAGCTGTCATTTACATGGCTTAAGATTACTCCAGAATCTCCAAAAGTAACCCATCAGGCCAGTGCCAAAGCCAGTCGAACCTGAGGTCACTTAGACCAAATGGGCAGCTCCTCTGTTGAATTCATCACTTTAAACCTGCTTCTAGTGCCTTGCTTTTAGTGCATGAGTCAGGCATACCTAGATCGCCATGAAAAGCATTTTCTTATTGCAAATGAGAGACATGTTAAATTCAGGGGCTGTGTTCCACCCAAGGCAACTCACAGACCAAACATGATTGATTGCTTGTTATACAAGCAAGGTGTGGAATCACTAAGAAACATCACAATGAAACTGCTTGTAAAAGACATGTCTTCCTACACCATTTCTATAATGTATTTCTTTATATAAGAGAATACATTATTGCTGTAGTTAGATTTCTCATTTTGTCCCATGGTATAATTGCCCTTTCCTAGATATTGCCTACTCCCTATCTACTCAAATTACTGGTCAAGATTTAGCATCTTCTGGGATATTTCCTTAAATAAAAGCAAACTGATGACTGGGACAAATTAATCACATGCATTATGCTGTATATACTTTATTATATTCATAAATATTAGTAAGAACCCAGAAGAATTTGCACTGAGGAAATGCACCACTAACCTTTTTATAAATACAGGACATGAAAGTCTAATCAGGCATGTTTGACTCTTTGAATGTCAAAGTGGTTTTAATAGGCATCATAAATGTACTCCTCTAAAACCTGGCGCAGTAACTCAACAACTTAAAGGCAAGACCTTAAGTAACTACTTCATTTACTTCTCATAGTCTCCCCTGATTTTAAAATGTCCTCTGACTCCAAAGAGCCTTTTTTCTAAATTAACATGGGTCTCATTGGACTGATGAATTCACCAGAATTTCATATCTGGAGTCTGTAACACATTGTAGACAAGACACAAACAGGCTGAAACCCCAAAGGTATTTCAGGGTCTAGTAGAGAGACTACTACATAGTAGCCATTCAATAATGATTTATGGAACTGAATAATAACAGCTAATACTCATTTGCTTTCTCTGTGTATCAGGAATTGTTCTTAGAGTCTTACATGTATTATCATATTTAATATTCACAACAACCTTAAGGTTAGCCCCATTTTACAAAGAAATTGAGGCACAGAGGGGTTTACACAACTTGCCTAAGATCACACCTTTAGAAAGAAAGTCAAGGAGCCAGAATTTGAATCCGGCTCAATTTCTTTGTCAAGATGTGAGTCAGGCATACGTAGATAGCCATGAAAAGCATATTCTTATTGCAAATGAGATACAGGTCAAATTCAGGGGCTGTGTTCTATTTAGGTATGTATTGTAGCTAAACAATATTCATTCCATTTCAGTTAGGTAAAATGTTCCAAAAAGTAGAGGCTTGTTCTCTGCTTTGGCCTCCACCTAATCTAACATCAGTGCCACACAAGCATGGAAACACCCTTCTTCCAGAAACAATAGGCATCCAAAGTAATTTCCCTTTTTTAAGCAGTAATTTCAATCTTGTTTTTACACCTTTAGTTTTCTTATTTATTTATTTTTTTAGACAGAGTCTCACTCTGTTGCCCAGGCTAGAGTGCCATGGCATCAGCCTAGCTCACAGCAACCTCAAACTCCTAGGCTCAAATAATCCTTCTGCCTCAGCCTCCCTAGCAGCTGAGATTACAGGCATGTGCCTGTAATCCATGCCCAGCTAATTTTTTCTATATATTTTTAGTTGGCCAATTAATTTCTTTCTATTTTTTTAGTAGAGACGTGGTCTCGCTCTTGCTCAGACTGGTTTCGAACTCCTGACCTTGAGCGATCCACCCCCCCTCAGCCTCCCAGAGTGCTAGGATTACAGGCATGAACCACCACACCTGGCCTATGCCTTTAAATATAACTGAATTTCACCCATAGCATTTCCACATCCATGTAAAAAAAAAAATCAAGTTTTATTTCTTGTAGTGAATAACAGGTACATGTATTACTTTCCATACCCTCCTGTATTTTAAACATTGCATAATAAAAATTTTAATCTGAAGTACATTTAATTAAAATATAAATTGTCAATCATATAATACTTCCTGTGTTAACTTTAAAAGTTAATCATAAAAAAAAAAAAAAAAAAAGAATCCTACATCACAGAACTTTAGAACTGGAAGTTACTTCAGAGATCATCTAATCCAGTGCCTTCATTATAAAGAAAAAGAACTGGAAATCCGGAGAGATAAAGTAATTTGCCTAGTCACAACTATGGACTAGAGCTCCTAAATCTTTTATCTTTCTACCACACAATGATGGGTTATGAATGAGTTGACAGCAAACTTTACTTTTAGCACAGACTTAGAGAATTTTAATTAATTTGAGAAATTAATTTTCTTTTGATCATAAATACCTGCTTTGCCATCCTAAACGTTGCACATACATTATCTCACTTGACCATATAAGGCAGGTACTATCAATATCCCCATTTTACAGATGAGGAAACTGAGGCTAAGGGAGGGAAGTAAATTGTGTAGGTCATAAAACAATAAATCCTAGGAGTGCTTGCATGAATATAGCCATCAAAGAATTAAAAGTATGTTAGCTTAATACTGCTCAGATATACAGACGGATAGAACTCACAAAATCTTTGTATAAATAATAATATTAAATATTAACACACAATGATTTCTTTTTTCATTTTTTTTTAATCGAGACAGAGTCTCTCTCTGTTGCCCAGGCTAGAGTGCCGTGGCGTCAGCCTCGCTCACAGCAACTCAGACTCCTGGGCTCAAGCAATCCTTCTGCCTCAGCCTCTTGAGTAGCTGGGACTACAGGCATGTGCCACCATGCCCGGCTAATTTTTTCTATTTTTAGTAGAGACAGGGTCTCACTCTTGCTCAGCTTGGTCTCAAACTCCTGAGCTCAAGCAATCCTCCAGCCTTGGCCTCCCAGAGTGCTAGGATTACAGGGGTTAGCCACTGCACCAGCCAACATACAATGATTTCTGACCATCACGTAACACTTAGCTTCAAGAAGCTCAAATTATTTTCACGGTACCATGTTTACCTGACAGTGTTTCTCTGGGACATAGAGAGTTGGAAATCATTAACCCATTTTACAAGGTGGCAAAAAAAGATATTAAGTAATTTCTTTTTATGAAAAATTAGCATCTTCCATCACTGATCTCCACTCCAAGTTTGGTTTATTATGATTTTTACTGCATGATCAATAAAGTAACAATTTGGGGTGTTTGCCCCACAAGAAAGATTATTCTAAAAGGTGTCACAGATTGCAGTGCTGGCCTACTTATTTTTTTCTCCTCTTAATTGAAGCTGACTTCAGCCACTCCCACCCTTATACCCAGATTGAGCCACATTTCCTATGGAGTCATTTATTTCTGTTTCTAAGGTTAAGTCTCTTTCTATAGAAGTATGCATATTGTGCCATTTAGAAATTGAATACTCTTTCAAACTGACTTCTAGACAGGAATACCTTTTGGGTTCCAAGCTTTCCTCAACAGCTAGCTGATGCAGAAAAAATTAGAGGAGGAGAGAAGGTCAGGTGAGTGGGAAGTGGTAGCTGGAGCCACTTCCTCCTGTATCACCATCCCTACCCATCCCTGGACCAGAAAGGCAGGAAACAAATAGTATCAAAAGTTATAGACTTTTTCAGAGGGTCTCCAGGCTGTCCAACAGCCTTCTTCCTCTTGGACTACTCGTGTGGAGTTAGGAGATCTAGGGTCAGGAGCAAGGTCTGAAGAATTTTGAGTTGAAGAAAGGATATTAGGTTTCTGGCAAGGCTTGAGTTCCCTTTCTCATGTAGATTTGTCCAGTGATCTCTCCTGGAAGGTATAAACATCCCCCCATCCCTGCCTTTCTAATTGAAAAAATTCTTTTTCAAGTTAAAGTTAATAGCTGTTTCTTAGTCCTGCTTCATATTGCTGACTAGAACTGTTTATTAATTCAACAGGCTTTGAGTCAATAAGCCTTTCGGTCAAAGGCAATAAAATCAGTTAACAAGTATTTCTGCTATAATTCTCCAGGCATAGTGGGGAACATAGAGAGGTGTACACCCCGAATGAGACAGACATTTAAGTGCCAAAGGTAATGTGTGATCTGAGCATAAAAGTAAAAGGCACCCATCTAAGCGTCATGGAGCAAGATGAAGGACAAAATCACTGGGGCCAGCATGGTCAGGAAAGGCCTCTGGGAGGATGGCAAGCTTGCACTGGGCTTTAAAAAGGGGAAAGACTTTTTGATTTAAAAAAAAAAAAAAAAAACGCAGCAAGAAGAGAGCAGACATGGAGACAGGGTCTGTGGAGACACTAATCTGCAAAATGTCCTCTCGAGGGACAGTGAGGAGATAAGCTCACAGGATGGAGAGTTTCTACTGGAGAGCAGTTGGTGATAAGACCAGCAGCAAAGTCTGGAGTCGGCCAGGGTGGCCTTCAACACCTGGCTGAGATGACTGCACTCCATGGGAAATGTTTGAACTGGGTCACATGGGATGTGACCCACAGTGCAAATTCAGAAAAATTACTTCTCCCCCCCACCAAAACAAACAAACAAACAAAAACAAAAACAAAACAAGATGTACCTTTTTACTGAAGCTACAATTGAAAAGCATCTGGCAGTAAAGGGAATGACTGGCTTTTCCATATTATAAGGTTAGAGAGAGAGAGTTGACCAGATAGTCCTTGTGTTGGTCTCCTGTCCCCACAAATGAAGGACGCTGAAAACAAAGCCACAACCTATTATACCTCAGTATCGTGGGTCCCAAAGTACCTCCACTTTGCTCACTTCCAGATGCTTTTTAATTCTCACTTCTATTCCTCTTCAGCTTTGGTCCTTCCCATGGAGTGATAATTTGAGTATTATTTATATGGTCGTTTGTTTGGTTTCCTTGCTTGTTCATTTGTTTGTTTTAATGCTCCATAATGGCAAAGAGATTTTTTTTTTTTTTTGAGTCAGAATCTCACTCTGTTGCCGGGGCTAGAGTGCTGTGGCGTCAGCCTAGCTCACAGCAACCTCAAACTCCTGGGCTCAAGCAATCCTCTTGCCTCAGCCTCCCGAGTAGCTGGGACTACAGACATGAAGCACCATGCCCACTCATTTTTTCTATATATTTTTAGTTGGCCAATTAATTTGTTTGTATTTTTTAGTAGAGACGGGCGGGGGTGGGGGGTGTCTCGCTCTTGCTCAGGCTGGTCTCGAACTCCTGACATTGAGCGATCTGCCCACCTCGGCCTCCCAGAGTGCTAGGATTACAGGCATGAGCCACCGCACCCAGCAGCAAAGAGATCTCGATGGATAATTTTCTTTCGTTTAGCTCCTTTACTGAAAATTGATTTTATGACCCTCACTTTTACCCCTCCAAAGTTAGAGCTCTGTTCCTAAATCTGGGACTATTTGCATTAGTTATCTATTTAAAACACAATGTAAGCCCAGCTGCTAAATTTAGAAAGTTGAGGCTTGTCTGCTCAACTAAATCTATCCTATGTCATTGTAACTGATCTTGGTTCCTCTCTATAAATCCCACATTCTTAAGATGACACAAGAGTTGTAAAAAAGACTATGAAAACCCTTGGAAATGCAATATAAATTAATGTTATTTTCAGATCTTTCTTTGGAGGTGCAAAGCTTTCAGGTGATTTTGTAGTTGCTTAAAAAATAACTCTTCCTCTGCACCTCCTCCTCCCCGCACCCCCAACTAGTGAGCTTTTAAAAAGCAAGCAAGCAAGCAAGAAACATGCAGATGGGCAGTGCAACCAGGTGTGTTTGGGCATTTCATTTCCCTCCCAGGTCCAGGGTCTCCCACTTTGGGCTTTATGTGTTCTGAGAGCTCAGTTTCAGTTACCTTCAACTTTGATTAGCATAACAGGTTCTCGCCACTCTCTAATATTGTCTTTTGAACGCCACACAAAGGGAGTGGCACAGTATGTTTTTTAAAAATTACAAGTATTTCAGGATAACTGGCAAATTAACTGTTCAGGCCTCGAGATCCAGCTTTAGCAGTTTTCCATCATTAGCAACTGCCTCATTCCCTTAAAAGGTCTTGTAATCTCTTTTATAAATCCCTTGACATCACCAGCTGGCCCCTCTCCACAGCACTCGGAGCAGTTTTCTTGAAACAGTGCTGGAGGGGCCTCAGAATTTTCCACCTCTCTGAGCAGCCGTGCTGTGCCATTCACTGGCCAAAGGCGGCCTCTGTAATTTGAGCTCCCCATACATGATAACACTTTAACTGCAGCCAAGTTTAATTCAGAACAAATGTTCCTCATGTTCGTACCTTTTTGGAAAAGCAGCCCTAGTTTTTAACAGCTAGAACAGTGGTGGGGTCAGGGTGAGAGTCGGGGAGGGTGGGATCTCTAAATGCAAATCTGATTATCTGGACTAGTACGCTGGGCCACTGTAGTCCAGTCATCTGCCTGCCCATGGCCCCATGTCCATTTGCAATCACCGTACGTTCCAGGGAAAGTTCTTACCAAGCCCAATGGTAGAATGGAGTATGCTAGTTAGTCAAATATTCTGGTAAGTGGGAAGCTACCATGGATATAGGGTTTACCAATGAGAAGTGGGCTATCATAAAAAAACACGATTCTGAACGGATATGTATACACCCATGTACACAGCAGCATTACTCACAATAATTTCCCAAAAGGTGGAAATAATTCAAATGTTCATCAACAGATGAGTGGATAAACAAAATGTAGCGTATCCCTGCCATGGAATATTATTCAGCCTTAAAAAAGGAAATTCTACCAGCCTGAGCAAGAGTAAGATCTCATCTCTACAAAAAATAGAAAAATTAGCCAGGCACAGTGGCATGTACCTATAGTTCCAGCTACTTGGGAGGCTGAGGCAGAAGGATCACCTGAGTCTAGGAGTTTGAGGTTGCAATGAGTTACAATGACACCCGTCCTGCAAGCGGGGGCAACAGAGCAGTGGGGATGACAGAGCAAGACTGTCTTCAAAAAAATTAAAAAAACGAGGCTGGGTGCGGTGGCTCACACCTGTAATCCTAGCACTCTGGGAGGAAGCGGATTGCTCAAGGTCGGGAGTTCGAAACCAGCCTGAGCAAGAGCGAGACCCCCGTCTCTACTATAAATAGAAAGAAATTAATTGGCCAACTAATATATAGAGAAAAAATTAGCCGGGCATGGTGGCACATGCCTGTAGTCCCAGCTACTTGGGAGGCTGAGGCAGCAGGATTGCTTGAGCCCAGGAGTTTGAGGTTGCTGTGAGCTAGGCTGACGCCACGGCACTCACTCTAGCCTGGGCAACAAAGCGAGACACTGTCTCAAAACAAAAAATAAAAAACGGGAAATTCTGACACGTGCTACAGCAAGGATAAACCTTAAAGACATTATGCTAAGTTAAATGAGCCAGTCAGAAAAGAATAAATACTGTATGATTCCACTTATGTGGGGTACATATAATAAGCAAATTCACAGAGAAAGTGGAATTGAGGTTACCAGGGGGGTGGGAGGAAGAGATAATGTGGAGTTAAATGGGTACAGACTTTCTGTTTGGGATGATGAAGAAGTTATGGACCCCATCATATGCTGAAATAAAAAAAAAAAGAAGTTATGGAGATAGTGGCAATGGTTAAACAACAATGTGGATGTACTTAATGTCACTGGATTGTTAACTTAAAAGTAGTTTAAATGTTCTCTTAAAAAGCATGTTTCTGAAGATATAACACTTCCTTAAATAGGCGTTTGGGTTTCTCGTGGAACTACGGGGTCACTGTTACAAATTTAATTGTTCTGCTGATGAACAGAAAAGTTCTGGCTAACCAGTTCTAATTGAGATGATCGTAAATCAACAAATCAACAGTGATGTACTACTTTGTGGCCTTCAAATTCTATGGGAGACTAGGTGGGATATTAAGCAGACAAATAAAAATGTCATAGTTTGGGATATTAGAATACCTGAAACCCCATTTGAGACCATCTCAGGTGCTACCTAAGGCAGTTTTTATGGTTATTTATTTCCATGGAAGCTTTGACAGATTTTATCACTCAAAGGGTTATATGAAACTGGTTTCCATCTGAACATCAAGGGTAGGGCAAAAAAAATGTCTCATATCTCCCAGGTGTTAGAGGTGGATGTCATTTCAGTCAGTGTGCATTTAGTGAGTGCCTTCTATGTGCCATTGTCATGTGAAACATCTGACAATATTCAGCCAACAGATATTTAGTGGTTGCTGACTGTGTGCCCTGTGTATGGCTCTGTACAGCAGAAGGAATGGATGAAACGATTCCCGTTGTGGAGGAACACACTTTGATCTATCAAAGAGTTAAGACTGGTATTCAGATGGTCCAAAAATAAAGCAGTAAAAGTGCCTCAAAGGGTACAAAAGTGATGTCATGGAGGCCAGAGAAGGAGAGATCACTTTGTGTGGCAGCCAGGGCTGGATGGAGGTGGGGAATGGAAGGAGACACAGAGAAAGCCTCATGGCGGAAGCTCTATTTGAGCTTGGCATTTAAAGGATTACATTACTTCCATGGGCAAGATCAGAAAAGGGCATTCCAGGTGGAGGAAACAGCCAATCAGACTCTTGCTGACCACCACTCGATGTACTTGAGAGCAGAGTGTCTCCCGGCGGCCTCTGCAGATGCATTTGAGGTTACCTGGGACTTCTCTGTGGTCAGCCAGTGGGTCCTGCTCAGTTGTCCACTGATCTCTGCAGCCCTTCTTGAGTTGACTCCAGGAGCCTGGCCACAGAAGTTTAGGAAGGAGATGAGTCTGGCTTGCCAAGACCTGTCTGAGCTCAGACCTCTGTCCTGTGGCTTTGTATCTTTGGGCCTAAAAATGATGGGAGTCCCAACAAGGGACTTCACCTCCTATTTTAGCCAATAGAGGAAAAACAGTCATAATTCCTCAGAGAAAAGAAAGACAACGTCATGATGCTCTGGACAGGGAATGAAGTCTGAACTTGCCCACAGGCCTGTCTTACGCATTTGTGCACGCACACATACGCACGTGATTTCAGGGGCAAGAAGGAAAATTGCACCACTGCCGTTCTGCACTCACTGGCACCCGGCACCCCAACACAAAGGGATAAAACCCTTTATTTCACAACACAAGTTACCTGTTGACCTCTGACCATACACACACTCATAGTGCATGTGTTCTTGAGGTCTGCTTTTGTGGAGGGAGGGTGGGCCTGGCTCCTCAAGGAGGGGAGAAGAAATCACATGTACTGATCTGCTTCTTGTTAGAAGGCACCTGGCACTTTTACTGATCATATCTTGTTTAATTTTCACAGCCACTCTGGAAGCCAGGGATTACTGACTCTACTTGTAACTAAGAACAAAGGCTTCAAACTCCTGTCTATCAGTTCCAAAGTCCATGTGGCATCCAAGTATGGAAAAAGATGTAAGAAAAGGCACCAGAGGCCGGGCGCGGTGGCTCACGCCTGTAATCCTAGTTCTCTGGGAGGCCGAGGTGGGCGGATCATTTGAGCTCAGGAGTTCGAGACCAGCCTGAGCAAGAGCGAGACCCCATCTCTACTATAAACGGAAAGAAATTAATTGGCCAACTAATATATATAGAAAAAAATTAGCCGGGCATGGTGGCGCATGCCTGTAGTCCCAGTTGCTTGGGAGGCTGAGGCAGCAGGATTGCTTGAGCCCAGGAGTTTGAGGTTGCTGTGAGCTAGGCTGATGCCACGGCACTCACTCTAGCCTGGGCAATAAAGTGAGACTCTGTCTCCAAAAAAGAAAAGGCACCAGAGGCAAACTGTTCCAAATGTATAATTTTCCCAAACTTGACTCTATGAACATGTCCCTATATATGAGCACACACACACACCCCTGTAGCAAAGACTTAAAAGTATGGGCCCAGTCACACACTGCTTAAATCTTGGACCATTACTGTGAGCTCTGTAACCTCGATAATTAACCTCTCTGTGCCTTAGTTTCCCCACATGTAAAATTGAAACAATAACAGTATCTATGATTGAAATATGCCTCATAATATAATATGAGATGGGGGAAGTAGGTAGCAATATAGATGAAAAAAGATTGGTCATGAGTTGATGATTGTTGATGAGTTGATCATTATTATATACGGGGGTTCATTATATTTTTTGGTCTGCTTTTGCACGTTTGGAGTTTTCCATTTAAAAAATAAAAGTTTTAAGTAGCATTATTTACAATAGCCAAAAGGTGAAAACAACTCAAATATCCATCTGATGAATAGATAAACAAAATGTGGTATATACCTTTAAAAGAATATTATTCAGCCTTAAACAGGAAAGAATTTCTGACACACCCTACAACATGGATGAACCTTGAGGAATTATGCTAACTAAAATAAGCCAGTCACAAAATGACAAATATCATATGATTCCACTTATATGAGGTACCTAGAATAGGCAATTTCATAGAGACAGAAAGTAGACTAGTGGTTATCAGGAGCTGGGAGAAAGGAAGGATAGGGAGTTATAGTTTAGTTGGTACAGAGTTTCTGCTTGGGATAATGAAAAAGTTCTGGAAATGGGAAGTGGTGACGGTGATGCAACATTGCATATGTACTTAATGCCATTCATTGAATTATACTCTTAAAAATGGTTAAGATATATTTTATGTATATTTTACCACAGTTTAAAAAATAAGTTTTAAAACAATGAAATCATGCCTGTAAAATACTTAGCACAGTTTCTGACATGTCATAAACTCTTAATTGATATTCATCATGGTGGCACTAGAGGTACATTGAGACAAGAGGGCTCATCTGGTCTTTCAGAGATGTGTTTTGGGAAGACATTGCATTAGCTGGCCCCAGGATTCCTCCTCCTAGGCCCTAGGTCCAAAGCTATGCATGTCTGCACTGCCTGGCTGTACAACTGTGGTATGTGGGATTTCTTGGCAAACCAGGGAGGCATTCATGGCAGCCTAGTGGTTACTAAGCAATAAGGTTTTCAGGTTACCAATGCTGGCTCTCATATAAGTCATGGGTTACCAGGACAAGGTAGAAGTGGGTCTCCGGTGTGAAGTGGCGAATCAGCAGACAATTGGTTGGTACCCAGATCCCCTCCCAGCCTATTACAAAAGGTGATTTCTGCAGACCATCATTCCATACCAGGCTGAGGGGTGGTAATGCAAGGATTCAGGCCATACACAGAGTGCTCTTGAGCCCATTTAAAACCTTCATTTGTTAACACCTGCAGCCACCCAATAGAAGCCATTCTGGCACTACTGCAGGGGTCTCCAAAACACCACTAAGCAGGAATAGTAATAATCCTGGAGCTCTGGAAAACAGACACCATCTCTGCCTTTCATAATGATAGCTTATTTTCCATGCTGTATTACCATGCTGTAGAGTTTGCAAAGCCCTTTTGTTTATTATCTCACCTAGTCCTTATGAGAACTTTCAGAGGGAGCTGCAAGTGTGGTTCCCATCGTGCAGATAAGGAGGAGCCTCCCTGAGGCTCAGGGGGGTTATGGGGTGTCTCCAAGATCACACAGGCATAAGCAGTGGAGCCAAGTCTGGAAGGCAAGCCCTCTAAGCCTACCCCATGCCTACTGTGCATGCCTTCTCTTCAATCCTTAACTTCTGTAACCCATTCCACTGCAAACCTGTCTGCCTATGACTTCTTTGATGGGAGGGGCTCTCTAGAAGGAGACAGGTCTACAAAGTCAAGACCAAAGAAAGGGTACTTTGCCTTCCATATGGCTCCTTAGGGAGAGTGGTGAGCATTTTAATGTGGAATGGCAGTGTTCTCTTAGGCTTCCAGGGATCCCACTGCCCTGATGCCTCTCTAAGCAATCTTCTTCCTCAGATTTCAATATCTTGCTCTACTGACCCATGTCCCACATGGCATCTCTACAGGGAAAGGAGAGGAATTTTGATGTTGCCCCCAATAGAATGATAATATGGTTTTTCCAGATGTTCAGAACATCTCATGCTACCTCTACCTATCCTCTGGCATTTATACCATATAAGAGCACATTTTTGTTCTACTCCCCACATATTCTTTTTAGAGCCCTCTGCAACACCCTGGATTCTGTGTTTAACCTACATACAAGCACTGGGACAATGGACTAGACCCACTGACCCACCACCACGTTCTCTCTGCTCAAGAGCCGAAGACCTGGATCAGAATTGCTTTTGCCATCATCACAGCCAAGTCTCTCCCACTCAGTGCTTGCTCTTACTTTAATTCCTTGATTCATTCATTCATTTATTCAGGAACAAGGCTACATACATGCATTTTTATCTTCCTACCTCAATGAGTTGGTGTGAACCAAAATATCATGTACAACTCAGGTGTGGAAATGAAATGTCAAGGAAAGTTCATCTGTGCCTCAAAATACTATGGAGACAGCAGCCCACATTCCAACAGGGTTGCTGAGTAATACTGAAGCCCCTTGAGTGGGTTGATATTCCGTTCCATATCTGTTATTTCATACACAGCCAGGCAGAGCTTGGGATGGTTACTAAAGGTTTTGCAATCTTTCTCCAGATCCTTTTCCTAGCATCGGCTAGGATCCTGGATTAGGGAGACCTTATGGGATGTCCACCTCCAATTTATCTCCTGAGTGTCATTTTCCTCTGTCGTCATTTACACCTCGGTCATCACCCCCTTCCCAGCCATGTTGCCATAGTTGATTTCTGGTCATGTTGAGGTCAGTGCCCAGGATAGGGACACTTTCAAAGGTTCCAGGAAAGAAGGGTTTATGCTGTTCTATTATTTCCAGTTTTTCTTTATTATTTAGAATAATTCAAAGCACTAAATCTAGAAGTCTTTTGAGACAGTTCCTTTTGCTCCCATCCTTTTACGTAGGAGGCAGCTGAAGCCCAGAGAAGTTAAGTGACTTTTGAAGGGCCACACAGCCAGCTGACAGCCGAGCTGAAGCTAGAACTCAGGCTCCTGGGTCCTATTATCATCCTACCGACCTGGCAAAACTCTGCAGGGCTTCCCCAGCTGGCCACACTGACTGTTCTTGCCTCTGATTGCTGCCTGGTTGCCCGCTGCTCTCTGCATGGCAAAGCAGTCTCTGGTGCCCTCAAGGGGCAGAACTGAGTAGTGGAGAACTCATAAAAGGTCTGGAAGTAGCCTGAGAAATGAACTCTCTGAGCCACCCACCCCTTCCCAATTTTGCAGAGAACTTTGGGTTCATCTTTTTATTTTAAAGATCATGAAACACATTTAAGTATATCAAAGTATGTTGAAAGACAAACTGCCCCTAATGCTCTCAAAAGCATAGATCAGAACTAGGGCCTGGACCCCTACAAGAACCTAGAAGCCCACAGAGTTGGGCCAAGTGCCTGTTCGCCAAAGAACCTTTCTAGAAACTGAACTTGAAATGTGTAAACAGAAAGGGAAAGTGGTGAGGTGACTGTCAGCTGGATACCAGGTGCCGGTTTCCTCTCTCTTGGTCATAGGAGAGCCACGGAGCTGCCCTCTCATCAAAGGACTGGAGAAGACTAGTATTCAGGGCACAGACCCCTGGGCGAGCAGGGAACACTAATAATCAAACAGGTAAGTAGGCAAGAACATCTCCCTGGTGTGGCCAGAAGCCCTGACCTCCCTGGAGCAGAAGTGCTGGGAAGGGAAGGGTGAGGATGCTGCAGGGATGTGGAGGACAAGGAGGACAGGGACTAGCAATGGGTGACCTACATGGGAAGGACCACTAGCAGAGAGTCAGGCAGCCCTGGGAGTTCCCAGAACAGCAATGACAAGGTATGAGACCAACCGGTGGCCTTCATTTCTATAGCTGTAAGGAACCTGGGGCTGTCTGCATCTTGGTTCTGTGAGAACCATCTAGAAACTGTGGCCTTTTCTCTACTGACCACTGACACATACTATATGCAAGAAAAATTAATTGTTCTATTGTCTACTCCCATGGCCCTGTTTAGACACTTATCTTGTGTCGTAAGTATTTTGTTTCGTATCTGACTCTCAGACTATCCAATTCAACAAATATTTATCGGGTGTTTCTGTTTGGCAGGCATCATGCTGCCACAAGAGACTTAAGGGACTCTGTCTCATTTGTTTCTGAGCCTCCTGCACTGCCAACATAATGCAATTTGATAGCTATTAGATTTGAGTACAGCATTTTTAGGCAGAACAAATAGAGATGCTGATTCCATTTGTGAAGGATGGAATTCTAGGCACTGGGGTTTCTAGTTATACATGGTGTTCTTATATATATGACCAATGAAGACTGTCCTCTCCCTGACCCTCTTCTGTCTTTTCCATCCTCATCCTCATGCTAAGGAAGATGGTC